>CAUYQG010269664.1:0-45435 GCA_963574415.1 Tarsius wallacei
AGACCTCATCTCTACAATAAATCAAAAATTAGCCGGGTGTGGTAGCGTGCGCCTGTAGTTCCAGCTACTTGGAAGGCTGAAGCAGAAGGATCCCCAGAGCCCAGCAGGTCGAGACTGCGGTGGCCAGGAGCGGCCACTGCAATTCCAGTCTGGGTGACAGAGTGAAACTCCAACTCAAAAAAAAAAAGAATGCAAGGTTGGTTGAACATTTTACAACAATCACTATAACTCTGTATGTTAATAAAGAAGACAAAATTCAATAGCAGTGGAAAAAGCAATCAACAAAATTCATCATTTATTTATGATTAAACACTCTCAGAAAACTAAGACAAGAAGGTAAATTTCTCACCCTGATAATTGTTATCTACAAAAAATCAATAGCTATTATCATATTTAGTGTGGGAAAGATGATATTTTCCCTTAAGATTGAAAGCAAGGAAAGAATGCCTGCTCTCATGACTTTTATTTATCATTGAGCTGGAGGTCCTAGCTTGTGCAATAATATAAGAAAATGAACAAAATGTATAGAGATTGGAAAGAAAGATATTAAAATGTTTGAATTCACAGATGACATGTTGTATAAATAGAAAATTTGAAAGAATTTACCAGAAATTTTAATATAATGAGTGAATACATCAAAGTTATATCATACAATGCCAAAATGCAGAAATCAAGTTTATTTCTGTATATTAGCAATGATTTGAAAAATTCAGTTAACAATCCTATTTACAGTAGCATCAGAGCCATGAAATGTGTAGGAATAAATTTTTTAAAATATACATAATACTTGTTCACTTGAAACTATAAAACATTGCTGAGGAGATTTTTTAAAAATCTGAATAAAAAAGAAAAAACTATATACCATATTCATGGATTGGAAGATAATAGTCTTAAGATATCAGTACATCTCAAATTATACCTATGTTCAACAAAATTCTAATCAAAATCTCAGCAGATTTTTTTAAGACAAATTGATAAGCTGACTCAAAATAGTCATACACGTATGTACAATTGCTTTTCAACAAATAAGCCATGGTAATTAAGCAGTAAAAAGATTGTCTTTTCCATGCATGGTACTTACAAAACTGAATATGCATGTGGAAAAGAACAAACGTCCATCCTTACCTCATGTATACGCAGAACTCAACTCAAAATGGATCATAGATGTAACTGTAAGAGCAAAAACTACACAATTTTCCAGAAAAAATTGAAGGAAATCTGTGCTGTTAGGCAGGAAATATTCTTCAGAACTTGCATTAAGAAGCACAAACTCAAGAAGAAAAATTAAGAAGTTAAATCACATCAAAACTGAAATCTTATACTCTTTGAAAGTGTAAAGAAAATGACAAGGCAAGCCAAAAAATGGAAGGAAATATTCTTAATGCATATATCTAACAAATGACTTATATTCATAATCATAAGGCAATCTTGACAACTTAATTATAAAAAGACAAATAACCTAGTTTTTTTTTAATGGGTAAAGTGTCTAAACAAATACTTTACAAAAGGTCAATATGAAAGGTCAATAATCACATGAAAAGATGCTCCATGTCAAGCAAGTCATCAAAAAAATGCAAATTGAAACCACAATGAATATCTCTTTCCACCTTCTGGAATGAATAGAGTTTAAAAGAATGAAAAAGAAAGTCTTAATGAGGATGGGGCGACAAGCAGAATTCTCATATATTGCTGGTAAAATGTTGAAATTGTGCAACCACTTTGGAAAACAGTTTGGTAGTTTCTTATGAAAATTAACCATATACTAACATATGACCTAGTAATTACTAGGTATTTATCTAAGATAAATGAAAATGTGCTCACACAAAGACATGCACACAAAAGTTCATAGCAGCTTAATTTATAATAGTCCAAAACTGATACTAATTCAAATGCCTATCAAAAAGTGAATAGATAAAAACTTTATATTAGATTGATACAGTAGAATTCTATCAAGTAATGAAACTTTGATACACAAAACAGAGCAAACAAATCCAGAAAAACATTATGCCAAGCTAAAGAAGCTAGGTATAAACATATACGATCCCAATCATATGAAATTCTAGAACAGGCAAAACCAAGCTATAGCAGTAGAAAGCAAAGCTGTGTTGCCTGGGGTCAGGGTGCAGGGTGTGGGGGTGTTTGGTGAAATATATTGGAAAAAGACGAGGTAATTGGGAGGGGTGTTGGAAATTCTATAGCTTGATTACAGTGGTAGTTACATGTATGTGTGTATACACATACACACAGTTGTCAAAACTCATTGGCCCATATACTTTAAATTGTTGTATTTTATTATATGCAAAATATACCTTAATAATATACCTTAATAAAATAAGTGAGTGAATTTACAAATGGTTCCAATTGTTTTGTTGTTTTTTTCATGTTTTAAAAATTCTCGGCTGGGCATGGTAGCCTCAAACCTGTAATCCCAGCACTTTGGGAGGCCGAGGATTGCCTGAGCTCAGGCGTTTGAGACCAGCCTGGGCAACTTGGTGAGACCTCACCTCTACGATAAAATAAAAAAATTAGCTGGGTGTGGTAGCGCGTGCCTGTAGTTCTAGCTACTTAAAGACTGAGGCAGAAGGATTGCCTGAGCCCAGCAGGTTGAGGCTGCAGTGAGCATGAGCATGCTGGGCAACAGAGTGAGGCTCTGACTCAAAAAAAGAAAAAAAAAATTCTCTCTCCGAGTTCATGTATTAATATTTTCATCAACAATAAACTAAAATTTTTTTTTTTCTGTTTTTATTCCTCATGCAGGAAACCCTGTGTAAGCACTCTTTGCTAGGAACTTGGCAAACTCTATCAGTCTTCAGGATCTATAAAAAATACAGTACTTTCTTATTGCTTATATATATTTGTAGGTTTTCTTTTACTAAAGACATACTAGATTCATCATTTAAAAAAAAAAAGACAGCAGGAGATTATCAGACTTTGCATTATAATTTTCTCTGTCAGTCCTACTGGACTGACCCATCTAGCTTCTGGTCTTGTAACATCAGAGTGTGGGCAGTGGCAGGCGGGAGCCTGGCAAGCCAACCACAGATGGAATAACACCTGAGAGCACCTGAGCTGCAGTGAGGCCAGAGTCAGATCAGAAGCAAAAAATCAAGATCATATGCATTTTCACAAGTTAAACATAGTGTTAAATGAGACACAGATAAAAATAGTTCAGAAATAGTCTCAAAAGTGAGAGTTGATTTTTCCAGATGCTGGGAAAACTAATTCTACAACTGGGCCCTTGGCAGCTAAGGCTAACAAAGAAATTATGTAGTATTACCTAATTATTCTTTTCCACCGAAAGAAAGAGCATGCCGGCTTTCTGATAGAAAATGTGTTCCAGGAGCAGAACTCAAGAGAGAATTTACTATGAAGACAATGAACCTTTGGTAATGAGGTAGATGGTGTCTTCAAGAGAGTTTTTAAAAAGATAGAACCCCAGCTCAGAGACATTGTTCTTGTGCTCAAGACAGTAGAGGAAATGACACTACAATGGAGACCCAATAAAAATTGTCAATTTGGGACACAAGGTTATGACATTTTGCTTATAGATAATCTAGCAACACTGTGCTAGCAAGACTAGAAAAGAATAAAATAAAAAATAGCAGATATGCCTATTAAACAAATACCAGATATATTGGGATAGCCTTTGGCTGATGCTGGGACTCAGACTTATGATTGAATTCTCTAACAGGTACCTGTAGTGCAGGCACTCTATGTTGCTGTGATGGCCATATGCTTTAGATACCAGATGGGAAGGAAGATGTCATTCTGCTATGAAAGCTGAGGAGACAGACAGAAGGCTATCTCACTTCAGAACAGGTGGGGACAGCAGGGTTTCTTTCAGGGAGAGCCAGCATTTACTTCAGGGAAGAGATTTCTATCTTCTAAAGTGCTTAAGCATGTGTTTGGTTAAGGCCTCAATGTTCTGCACAACCTGGAAAAAGTGGCTTTGGCTTGAAAGTGAAGTCTTATAACTGACCACCTTGTCCATCAAAGGAACTTCAGTGTTCCCACCATGGAATATCTTTCCTTAGACAGACTGTACCTTGATGTGTTTGCCAAGATGAGTGAGCTACAAGGGTAGCTGAAAACATCACCTGTGCATTGGGATTATGTATGTTTTACTATGTTTATGCTCATGAAAGCCTTGCCAATGTAGTGTTTGCAGTTTGGGTAAGAGTGATGCTGAGATGCTCACGTCCAGATTCTTCCTGAGACTAACCATTACCAAAGCCAAGCAGAGGCTAGAGAAAGGCAGCCTTTTAATTCAGCATTATTTAATGACCTAGATAATTAGTGACCATCCTCCAAGGTAAAGAAACAGCAAAGTATAGATGCTATAAACACATTCTCAGAGATCTTGAGATATATAAATATATGATTAAACTTTTAGGTTTATCATGCTATTTAAATGTGAAAGAAAAACTAGGAAAAAATGTTTAAATCTAGCTTCAATTGATAACATTAAATTCGAGACTGTATCCGTCAACACTGGCTAGCAGGAAAGTTTAGAGTCTGTTACTACAGGCTATTCCTGTCCATTGAGCTGAAGATTGGTTCAAAGAATATTGGAAATTTTCCAGGCACTGTGACTCACACCTGTAATCTCAACACTTTGGGAGACCAAGGTTATAGTGAGCTATGATCATGCCACTGCACTCCAGCCTGGGCAACAGAGCAAAATGCTGCCTGTAAAATAAATTTTTTTTAAAGTTAAATTAAGAAATAATAATGGAAATAGGTTTAACTTGGTCATGTGCTTTTTAACTTGAGGAAATTAAATAAATGGAATTATATAAACCCTGGCTTCCTATAACTCTTCATTTGCTATTATCTTTTATAGTTAAGACTAAATCTTTGATTATTAACTACAGAAACTAGGCTTATTAAGGTAGACAAATTACTTTTAAAGATCCTGAGTTGAAATAGCTCTCAACCAACTTTAATATCTAGTAATCTCTTGATTCTTTAGCAGTTTTACTTGGAGGTCCTCCTCCTCTATGATAAAACCATATCTTATGGCATAATATTTTAGTTAATTATTCAATTCTATTACTAATATTTTAATGAGGCATTTATGTCTATATGCAAGAATGGAATTAATTTATAGTATTTTTATTAGACTTTGGTATTAATGTAATACTGGATTTATAAAACAAATTTGGAAGTTTTATTTTTTCTGGAGTAGTTCAAATATCATAGAAATTTAATGGTTAGTTGAACATCAGCTGTGAATCCTTCTGGTCCTGGTATCTACTAAAAATGGCAGGTGTTGGCTGTGCCCAGTGGCTCAAGCCTGTAATCCCACACTTTGAGAGGCCGAGGTGAGGGGATTGCCTGAGCCCATGGGTTCGAGAACAGCCTGGGCACCTTGGCGAGACCTTATCTCCACGATAAATAAAAAAATTAGCCGGGCGTGGTAGTGCATGCCTGTAGCTACTTGGAAAGCTAAGGTGGAAGGATCGACTGAGCCCAGCAGGTCAATGCTGGGGTGACTGTGAGCTTGCTACTGCACTCCAGCCTGGCCAACAGAGTGAGACTCCATCTCAAAAAAAAAAAAAAGCAGATGTTTAATTTGATTTATTCAGCATTTCTGCCCTCTAGATGAGTTTTGGTAATTTTGGCGTTTTGCTAGGATATCATCTATTTTGTCTATGTTGCTATTGAGTTTCATGTAGTATCCTCTTTAATACTTTAATCTGTCTAGTGTCAGTGTTTGGTTATGATTTCTTCTTCTTTCACTTTTCTTAGTTTGAATGTGTCTATATTTGTCTTCTTAGTTTTCTTCTTCATCAGGCTCACAAAGGGCTTTTCAACGTATTGGCTTTTGAATTGGTCCCCTACTCTCTTTTATTTATTTGTTTGATTGTATCCATGTTAATCCGCTCTCCCTAGGTCTTTACTTACTTTGTTGTCCTTTAATTTCTTAAGATGAATATTTAACGTATCTATTTTCAGCTCTCTTCATTAATAATAAAAAAATTAAGGGTATATTTTTGTCCTAGTGCTCACAGTCTTGATGTGAGATGTATTAAGTTTATTTACTTCTTTGATAATTTGCAATTTCCTTTTTTGATCTAAAGGTGATCTTGGATATATTTTCTTTCTTTCTTTCTTTCTTTTTGAGTTGGAGCCTCACTCTGTCACCCAGACTGGAGTGCAGTGGCCGCTCCCGGCCACCGCAGCCTCGACCTGCTGGGCTCCGGTGATCCTTCCACCTCAGCCTTCCAAGTAGCTGGAATTCCAGGCACGCGCTACCACGCCCGGCTAATTGGATATATTTTCTAAGTAAAATCTTTCCATTATGCTTTTATTATTTCTTTCTAATTTATAGATTTTATCAGAGAATGTTCTTTTTAAAACCCTAAGTTTTTTGAAATTTCTGTGTAATACAGTGAAAGATCATTTTTAAAGCTTTTCCTTGTACATATATATACACATATAGGATATAAGAATGTAAGGTAAATTCTGAGGTCAATTTTATTAATTTTATTCTTCATTTCCTCCATCATCTTACATTTGCATACTAAATATGCCAAATTTTTAAAACTTGAACTAATCTTTCCCATTATAAATATTGTTGTCAAGTTCTTCTTGAATTTTGTATTATTTCATTTTATATAATTGACTACATATTATATAGAATATAAAGACTTATACCTATTACATTTATACCTATTATATTTGTTCTATGTCTCTAACTCTTGTATTCTTAAATGTTCCATTCTATCTTATTAACAGCTATAGTCTTCTTTGCTGGCACATCAGACATATGTTTTCTTTCTATTATTTGAAGACAATGTAAAATATAATAAAATATAATCTCCCCACTAAGACCGACTTTCACCCACCAAAATGATCTATTTTTCTTTCAATCCTCTTCAATTAGATACGGTGCTTGGAAACCTTTTCTTCTTCCTCCCCACTGACCTCCCATCAAATCTTTGGTTTTCTTCAGGTGCTTCTCCCACTTTATTTTCTCCCAACTTAATGTTGTAGGTTATATTGCAGTGTTTTAGGCAATTTTTATAATTTCTTTTTGGGTACATACCTTGTTTTTCAAAGGTGGGTTTAAACACTTTCTTGGGCAACTTCTCCTTACCCACACGGGAAGAAAGAGCCAGCAGCACTTGTTTCTCCTGTTGTCTTTCGCTCAGCTTCCCCACCCTGTGGTCTCTGTTGTAGCTCATCCTTTGATTCCTCTGAGTTGTTCTGGAGCGTTTCCTTCAGGTGAGTTATATGCATGCAGCACTCTCTGAATTCTTGCCTACTCTCAATATCTTTTCCTAAGGCAGGTGAATGATATCTAGGTTAAGCATAGGTTTCTAATATTGCAGGCCTTTTTTCTCAGTCACCAGTGGGTGTTATATTGTTTTCTCCTAGCTTCCTACGTTGCTGATGAGTTCAACGCTAGTCTTTATTTTTTCTTCGTAAGCAACTGCTTCCTTCCACACAGGAGTTTGCGAGGTTATATATTCTTTTTTTTTTTTTTTTGAGTTGGAGTCTCACTCTGTCGCCCAGACTGGAGTGCAGTGGCTGCTCCCAGCCACTGCAGCCTCGATCTGCTGGGCTCCGGCGATCCTTCCACCTCAGCCTTCCAAGTAGCTGGAACTACAGGCACGCGCTACCACGCCCGGCTAATTTTTTTTGAATTATTGTAGAGACGAGGTCTCGCCAAGTTGCTCAGGCAGGTCTCGAACCCGCGGGCTCAGGCAATCCACTCACTTCAGCCTCCCAAAGCGCGGGATTACAGGCTGAGCCATCGAGCCCAGCTGAGGTTATATATTCATATAGAATTTAGGAATTTCATTGCACAGAGCAAACTCATTCAATATTCAGACTCAGGGCTTTCTTCAGCTTTCCTAAATTTTCTTCTATTATTTGTTCAGAATTTACCTCTGCTTTTTCAGTTTTTTTCTCCATATAAAACAATTTTTATTTGCATTTTAAACTTCCATGTCTATCCTCAGGACTGTCATCTTTTTACCCTTTTAATCTATGCTTTGAGATATACTTTACTACTGATATTCTAGGCCACTGATTATAGTCCCAACAGTGACACTTTCTCTTTTAATTCAACTACAGATTTTTTTTTGTTTTTTGTTTTTTGTGGGGGTTTGTTTGGTTGAGAAAGCATGCAATTCTTTTCACTGCAGAAATACTTCTGTGCATAATTTTCTTTATTATTACTGTTATTTATTTACCTTATTATCTCCAGCAGCTCTATTTTACTGGGCATATATCTTTTTTTAAATTCTCTAACTACTGACTCCCTTAAATACATTGATATTCAGCTCATGTTGTGAAATTACTAAATAGATTGGGGAAGATAAAGTGGTCTCTTATCCTTGCGATCAGTGGTATAAAAATAATGGCATTCCTTCCCTCCACCACACTCACTTTCATTTACCCTCCTGGTCTTAGGGTCAAGAAGGACACATTCCATCTATTCAGCCCTTTCCAGGTTTCCTGGGGGTCTGAATGAGTCAGACCATTCAAACCAGGCAGATATTGAGATATCCCTCTTCCTCTGGGATCTCACAGATTACTGTGAGATAGGCTGGCCCCAAGATTCCTCACTTTCTAGCCCTTGACCAAAAAAAAAAAAACAAAAACAAAACACAACCCTGAGGCGAATATCTAGTTCTTTTCCAGCTCACAAGAGAGAAAGTCCTACAGAAATTCTCATCATTGCAATTCCATCAGAGTTGTTAGCATCAGACTGCCCTTTGGCCTCAAACACATGGGTCAAAAGAGACAGATTAAAGTTGGAAATGAGGAGACTAGAGATGCATTCAGATATTCACCATACCTAAGTTTGTTTTAATCATTCAGAAATATCTTTGGAGCAATCTTTATCAAACCCAGAATGCAAATAGCAGCAATAACGATGACTACTAATTAATATTAATGCTTTAAGGTTTATAAAACACAGTTGATCTTTAAAATCACCCTGTGTTATGTGTTATTGTGAGAAAACAGGTTCAGTGTGGTTTACTGTGATGCCTACATTTACAAGTTGGCAAAGAACATAAACAAAACCAAGGTTTTGTCTCTCCAAGTCCAGTAATTTTTGCACAACTATTTTAACAAGTTAAGAGGAAGTCAAAGCTAGTATATAGTAAAGTCATAGTAAAAGGTATAATATAGTATACAATTTCCAACATTTTCCAATATTATGATGAAGGAAGAGTTATTCTTTTTTATTCAGTACAGTGTTATCTTTCTAAAGCCAAGAATTGTATCATTTTCTTGCTTGTTTTTGCATGTGTTTACACTTTTGTGTGTAATGCATGAGTAAAAATACATAGATGTGTACGTACAGAAAAATCCACATATCATGAGTGTGCAACTCATAAATTTTCCAAACTGAACATATCTGTGTAACTACCACCCAGATCAAGCAATTAAGTATTACCCTCATCTGAGAAGGCCCCTCAACCTCCTTTACAATCATTGTCTCTCCCGCCAAGAGTAACCATGACCCTGACTTCCAACAGCCAAGAAGACTTTTGCAAGGGCATCCTGACTTGCCATTCTATAACCATCATTTAACACAGAGTATTTGCTGTATTTGGTAAATATTTGTTGGATGTATGAATGAATGAATGCATCAGTGACTAACTGATGAATAATCAGTAATTAAGTGAGGAGACCCTATAAGGTGAAGCATTGCCAAATAGGACTTTGAAGTCAGAGTTTGAAGTGAAGATCTGAGCTTAATTGGTTGTGTCATTTAAGTCAAGTTATTAAATCTCATTGAACCTCAGGTTACTAAAAATAGAAATGCCAGTGTCCATCTCATAGGGCTGTTTGTCATAAGCCTTAAAATTAATGTGTGTAGAACCAATGCCTGGTACCTAATAGGCTATTATTGATATCTGATCACTGTTGTTATTATGAGGAGAAAAGGGTCCAGCTATCTGCATTTGGGGAATGGTTAATCACCTTACCTTGATCTTTTCTGTATTAAATGACATTCAAATCCTTTAAAAAATGAAAAAATTTTAGTACAGTGGAAAAGGTTTAACCATACTCAATATCAGCAAAAACAAAAACAGAAACAAAAAAACATGAAAGAAATACACACAGAGAAAATGTTTGGGGATAAAAACCAGGTTGCGTCCTGCAGCAAGGTTGGGTTTGAAAATCTAGATTTCCGTCCCTTCACCTGGGGTGACCTCTAGTCAGATTATGTGCTCATGGATTTCTGATCCTCCATGTCTTGGATTATTTTTGTTCGTGTTGGCTCCCTAGCCAAGCCTGATGAGATTTAAACTGGCATCAGGTCAACCAAGTTTCAAATCTATGTCTTGGTTGTTTGAGTCCCACGGCAACCTAGTGTCACGTGACCACCACCACTACAGCTCATGTTCTTCACTTCTATTCAATGCCACTTCTACCTCTTTATAAAATTCCCTTTTTATGACCACCTGCCTCAACCTCATTGCCTCCTTGCTGCTCCTGATGATGGCTACAACTTAGAGGTGTCCATAGCAAATGGGCAAGGTGTCTTCACACTACTCTTTCTGAAATGCCACGTGTTGCCCTTGATCTTGGGCTCAGAATTGCTTTTATTTAGATTTCAAGTTAATAAAAATAAGCAAAGAGGCAGATGGTTTCATATGTAAGAAGAAAGTTTAGGCCAGGTTAGACCACATGCAGCCCAGGATAGCCAGTAATGCAGCCCCACAAAATCTTTTAACATCATGTGATTTTTAGCATTTATTTTTTTGTGACCTCATATATATATGTATATACACTAACTACATTCTATAATTTGTGTGCTGCTCAAGGCAATTCCTCTTTACTCAGTGTGGCCCAGGGAAGCCAAAAGGTTGGACACCTTTGGGTAAGGCTTTAAAAGGATTTGTTTTCTGTACTTTTGGCCAAATACCTGTCTAAGCAAGAAATATTTGTGAAATGAATCATATTCGCTTTAGGTAAGTTGCTTAATTTCTCTACTACCATTTATCTCTGCTGTAAAATGGAAATAATCTGGTTTGAACTCCCAAGAGTGAAGTTCGGGCCATGCACACAGAGAAGTTGAGTGGAGAGAGTCCCATTATAATGAAGGCCCCAGGACCTCTCCTTAGTGAGAATTGCCACCTTGCTTGGAAGGACTCTTCCATGTTTCCATCATCCATCCACATAAAAAATATTTCAAAACATTGAGAGCTACCCATGAATGTAGCCTGAGAGGGTTACAGGGAGCTTGCTATGACTGGAGAGTAATTTCCATAATAGTAATAAAGATTATACTACTACTATTTGGCTGCTAATGTTTCTCTACTGATTATTATTAGTAATAATAATAACAATAATATGTTGAGTATTTTTTAAACTTTATGACATGATCATCTCTGTCTTTCTGTACCCTAGCCCTAGCATTACTATCTGGCACAAAGTAAGGTTTTCATGCAGCTGAATGACAGAATAAAGAAAAGGCAGAGACTGTTCCCAATATTTTACTATGTTATTATCTCCTTTTACTTGAAGCAACTCTATGAAATAGGAAGCATTACTTCTAATTTATAGATTAAAAAACTGAGTAGCAGAGATATTGACCAATTTATCAAAGCCACAGGCCCTATTGTTTTCATCCCAGGTCCATCTGACTTGAAGAAAGTCTATGCAGCACCTACCACTGCTCTGTACTGGGTTTTTGGATATCTTTTAGGTCAGTTGAAATCCCTGTATTATGCAAACCATATCTCGTCATGTTTCCTTCCTCCTACACTATTCTTTTCAAAAATGGGAATCAGTGTGCTAGGAAGAGATCCTACGGGCAGAAGATTCCCAAGCAGAGATGGAAACTGGTGAGGCCTCTGCATGGGGCTGAACATCAGCACCTGGGCTGAGGGCTGGGTCTGCCTTCCAGCTGCTGTGCTGTGATCTCTTCAGGTCATTTCTGTAACAGAGGAGGGTAGACGGACTGGAAGGTCTTCACCACAGAGCAACAAGAATGATTAGAGAGCTAGAGGGATTGACTGGTGAGCTAAGATTAAAAGACCTCAATATTTATCATTTGTCTGAGCTGTGACTGTGGCACAGATGGGATAACCATCAACAAATATTTGCTGGGTGTAATCACCTCAGACTGCTGAACTCATAATCAGCTCTCCCGGCAAAGAGATGGCTGCTTGTCAGTAGAATTAAGGGGGCTGGGAGGGTGGAACACCATGGCATGTGCAGATCCTTCCTGGTGCCACCTGTGGTATTCAGTGTCTCTTTTTCTCCTCTAGCTTGGGAGGATAGCTCTATATCTGAGATGATATCTAAGCCAGTCGTTAGCACCCAGGTAAATATATTGCTATGGCTTATCTTAAAGCAGTGGAAGAAAGAGAATAATACTTTAACCCATGGTCCTCAGAGTTATGGAACTCAGATAACAGATTTGCAATGGTCATTAGCCAAAAACTCATCTTGTATCTTAATGCTTCATTGTTTCTGTATAAATGAGTAATATAAATAGTCTGCCTTTATTCTTCATCTATAGTTCACTGTTTTGTTCTTTGGAGTTGTTCTAAGAAAGATAGAACTTTACTCCTCGGAACTTAGTACCTGTTCATTCAATGAATTCCACAAGTGCTTGAATAGCTTATTTAGTCAAATAAATAAGCAAAATGCAAATAATTCAATACCTATTGGGAAATGAATGAATGAAGTCATAGTGTATATATAGTCAAAACTGTACCTCTTAGCAGTCATTTTAAAGACACAGTGCCCTATAGCATGTGACATCTAAAAGCAGAGATAGGTTGTATAGAATTTAAAGCAATAAAGAGTTCCATAAACCATGTGAAAAGCATTTGTGTGACTTGGAAGCCCCTACCTGGACTGTACTACATTCTAGGAAAAGTCCCACTCAGAAAGCTACAAGTAGGTAATGCCCTCTGCAAATAATATATTATGACCATGCATGCCATTGTAGTGAGTGCTGGGTAATTAAGGTTTTAGAGTTAGAGGAGCTAGAAAATGCATACCAGTGCCTCTCCTCATTGGATGTGCAAGCCTGGACAAATTGCAGAAGCGCTCAGCTATGCCACCATCTTGAACCCTACAGCCAAAGGAAAAAAAACAGCAATACTGATTACTAAATGTTTAAAATGTTTCCATCTTTTTTTTTTTTTTTTGAGTTGGAGTCTCTGTCACCCAGTCTGGAGTGCAGTGGCACACTCATGGTCACCCCAGCGTTGACCTGCTGGGCTCCGGTGATCCTACCCCCTCAGCCTTCCAAGTAGCTGGAACTACAGGCAAGCACTACCATGTCCAGCTAATTTTTTATTTTATTGTAGAGACGAGGTCTCTCCAAGTTGCCTGGGCTGGTCTTGTACCCATGGGCTCAGGCAATCCACTCGCCTGAGTCTCCCAAATTGCTGGGATTACAGGCTGAGCCACCGAGCCCGTCCAAAATTTTTTCATCTTATCATCAATTTTTAATTGATTTTGATTTTATAAAATGTTATATTAAAGTGTACATTTCAAATACTGAGTTTTTGCTCCCTTCAATTTTGCTCCCAAGGCAAAGGCCTCACTGACCTTAGCCTAATCCCAGTTTTCTTAGTTTCACTTTTTCTTTCTTTGCGAGATGGGATAATAATTTCTCTCTTTAAGGTTTTTTGTTAGGATTTAATAAGATAATGCAGTGCCCAGGAACTCTTAATATATGCTCAGTAAGTGGTAGATATTATTGTTATTAGCAATTTGCTTAGCATCAAATAAGAAATAGTGGTATTTTAGAACTGTCCTTATATACATTACTAGTATAAAGTCAAATGTTTGACCTGAGAAAATGATACCGGGTTACCCCTAAGCTGCTCTTTTTCTATGATTTTGTCTCATAGCCAAACACCACTCTGTCAGAATATAGCAGGACTTTAATTGGGATTATCCATGAGGACCTGGTCCACCAGTGCAGAGGCATGGGATATGCTTGTAAGAGTTTAATTCCCTTTTAGGCCAGTGCAGTGCCAGTGCCCATGCGTTCAGGACAAACATAGCTATTTATGGCATTTCTTCTGTGTGCTGTGCATGGCTCAAAGTTGTAGCGATGTAGTGGTTCGTGTCATGACATGGCCTCGCGGGAGCAGTTGATTGGGAGATAGAACTCTCAGAGTGACAACCACAGTCACAAGCATGCACAGGCTGCTCCTAAATAGGGAAAAGCGCTGCCTTGTCTAGTGTGGAAGCATAACTCTTGGAGTGGGTGATGCCTGAGCTACATCATGGAAATGAATGGGACATTCCAGATGGGAGGAAGGAGAAAAGGTGTTTCTAACTGAAGAAGTCGTGAGCAAGAGCGCGACACTGTGAGCAAGTGCTTGTGTGGAGAGGTGCAAGGGTCAGTGTCAGTGTCAGGCAGGAAGACATAATCTACACTAGTTATTTTTTCAGACAGCATCTAATCTAGAGAATTGGGCCACAGGTGTTGAAGGATTGGAAGGGCAAGAGGAAACAGCAAAGCCCTCCTGTGACTAGGGAAACAAAGGAAGAGGCTAGGATTGTCAGAAATGAGAACTTGTAGGACCTACGGAAAAGGCCCCCCAGAGGTGGAAGCCAGCTCTCCTAGGAGGAGAGACTGCTACCTGTTTGCTGCTGGTGTCTCAGGAGCCCATTGGAGGGGCCATGCAGAACTGGGAGTTGGAACTCTGGGAAGAAGCATTGCTTGAAGACTGAACGATGAGCAAGGAAAGAAGCTGGAAGCAAAACTACCCCTGGAACTAATGACTGCTATCAGGGTGAAGGGCCAT
Organism: Tarsius wallacei; assembly: GCA_963574415.1. Lineage (NCBI taxonomy): Eukaryota > Metazoa > Chordata > Mammalia > Primates > Tarsiidae > Tarsius > Tarsius wallacei. Next base: position 14,754 of record CAUYQG010269664.1, read on the forward strand.
GACTAGAAAGTACCCAAAGGAACTGCAGGCCAACAAGAAGGGGCAAGCCTCTGTCTCCTTTCCTGCCTTCCATCTTTTCTTAATGACCTTTGCTGAAGAACCTAATGTGAACGCAATTGGCATATAAAAAATGTAGTTTGTAGTGTCCTAGCCTCAGCACCACAAGGGAGAATATGGAGGATACATCAGGAGCTGAGAGACACAAGGGCTTATAAGTCATGTGGGAAAGCTTTGGCACCTATGCATGGATGAGGGGAGAGCCTGGAGCTGGCACTAACTAGGGCCCTGGGTAAGAAAGCTTGGTGAACCAATCCCCTGTAACGCATGACCCAAAGACAACAGTGCCTGATCTATTGGGAAGATGAATCCCAGACTCCCTTCTTCCTAGAGTAGGTGGCATTCACAAGTCAGGTGGAAGTCTAGGCGGAATTGAATTTATTGCACTCACACATAGTCGAAAGTGATCCTTACCAATTCATGGAAAATATTTAGCAAATGATTAAATAGAAATATCTCTTTTCCTTTTGTTTTCTCTTAGTAAAGCACTTTATTGTTTAATGAATAACTAAAGGAAATGCTTAGAAGTCTCTAATAATGTAATTCTAATTAAATGCTTTTTAACATAAAAAACATTCTGAATAATGTGTTTAGTAAGTAATGGTGTTCCTGGGTAATCTTTACAGCAAGTAAATGACTTGAGATAATTTATTAGAAGCTAGTGAGATTTTTTTTTCTCGTTGTTTTTTCCTTGTGTTTCCAAGGGTGAGCAAAAGGACATCAGCAAAACAGTGAAAGGCATTTTGTACAGCTTGACAACTATCTCTGATCCACATCTTCATCCACACATTTTTATAGAACATTTGCTCTAAGTGTGATTCTGTAAGAGAGGACATGATGCAGCAAGTCCTAGAAAAAGACCTGGCTCCTGCCCTCTAAAAATGGATGATGGCAGTGAAGATGCTAAGTGCACAATGAGCATTTGTGAATGACTGTGGCAACATATCTAAAGATATTTATTCCAGACAAAAAGGAACTTTGAGACAAATGAGGCCCGTTCAAATCTATGCCTTTTCCTCTACTCGATGACCCACTCTGGGAGTTGTTGCTTACCTTTATATTCTTTTGCTGATGAAGGCAAGAATCCCTCAAATATTGAAAAGTAATAACATATATATGGTAATGTATATAAATCAATAATGCATTTTAGAACAATTACTAATGTAACTCCCAGGTGTCTTTTCTCATAGATGAATTTTTATATTCGCTAGAAAATAACAATTGCTTTAGTATGTATCACTAATTAAAAACTGTTGAATAATTTCCAACAGATATTAAGGAATTATTGGCAATTCCACGTCAGCACCAGTAAATAATTATCTCACCTTGTATCATATAATTAAAACTACAATGCCCCCCTCCAAAAAATATTAAACTGTCATAAATAATTCCAATTGTGCACAAGCAGCAGCCACGCATTCCACTCAGTTGTGTTTGTAATTTAAAATGACATTTTTCATTTGACTGCTGATTTATGAAATTTTTAAAAAATCAATTTACCTTTCTTAACGGGCTAATGCCCTTGGGGGATATACCAGATGTTCTACTGCCCAAGGTTGGCAGCTGGGCAGAAAAAAATTAGCCAAGCATATTGATACAAGACCTAAACAAGAAAAGGGTAGTAATAATGGGTTTCAGGGTAAAATAAATTAACCGAAGGTTTGCTGTAATGCGTGGTCCTTGTGCTCCTCGTCTTGATGATGCATGTGGGTGCGCAGGCTGCAGTTTGCAGGTTCCCCCTGACGCCAATCCATCCCTCTTCCTGGTGGCCATCGTTGTCATAGATGTGTCAGAGAACTCAAACTGTGGTGCAATTACCTTTCCTTCTTCTGCTATAAGACAACAACTGAGAGGAGAAGCTATGGAGGCTCCTCCAAATGTTTTACCGCATCTGTCTCCTTACAGCTGAGCTACCAACAGAAGGACATGGTAGTGGAAGTGGCAAGAAGACAGAATCCAAAGCCACAGAGTTCATAGCAGATTGCAGTCCTTAAACTTATTCATTTAACAATTTTTTACTGAGCACTTACTCTGTGCTATGCACTATGGTTGGTGCTGATTTTAAGGTTTTCCAATCTTTAAAAGAAGAAGCAATAAACTCTATTCCTTCATCTCAAACAATTTGAGGACAACTGATTTATATTCACTCAACAGTATGTGACCATTGTTCATTTTACTAAGGTGTAAATATCAGATATGATATCGACAGATCATCTCCAACTCTATTGACTTCAAAATATTGTTCTGGGTCATTTATGGTGTCTGCAACTCCTTCCCTGTAGATGGATAATAACCATCTGTACTGGCACCTGCCTTGGGTTATTTAGGTGCTTTCAGGAAGCAGATGGTCATGCCCAGTGAACTTCTAACTGCTTGTTCAATGATATCTCCCCTACTCAATCATTAAGTTCCATGACAGCGGAGTTCATGTCTGTGTTAATCAACAATGCATTCCCAGCAATTAGCTCAGTGTAAATATTTGTTCAATTAATTGTTGATTAAAATTCCAAAACAGTAAAAAGAGCAGAGAATAAAAGTGCCAACAACTCTTTTAGTAAAATACTTTGCTGTTATTTAATTGTGTACTTAATTTGTTTAGTAAAGGACTTCATTGTTTATAACTAATACCTCCTACCCTTTATAATCAATTAAGAATATTCATCTTGAAAGACAAATATAGCTACACATGCTCTATCCCATCCCATCTTACCTTAATCTTGTCCCATCCTTATATGAACCATTCTTAATAGACAGTGTGCTTCAAATTATCCCGTGTTAATTCACAGAGTCAGCCTGAGGTGTATCATCTATACAGAACTCTTGGATGGCTCCTGGGACCACATCAGGAATAGTCTTATTTGGGTTAATGGGTGTCTTCACCTGTTGCATCAAGAAGGAACTCTGTAGGTGCATAAATCGGATACAAAAGGCTTGTGTTCGTTTGTTCTATATCCTCAGGTAATGTGTGGGCCACACACAGGGTGAGATTCATGAAGAGACTTAGACTGGAGAAGAGGGGAGGCAATTAAAAGGCCCCCAAAGACAGCAGGGAAACCAGAAGGTCTCTGGGTTTGGAGGCCAGCCTAATACAACCTGGCTCAGTGGAAAGTTGGTTTCAGTCTTTATGCCAGAAGTGGGGAGGCAGGTTCTGGAGCTTGGAAGCCAGCGACTGTGGATCCAAGCAGTAGTTTCAAGCAGACTGTCTCCCCCAGTTCTGCTTCTTTGGGGTGGGCACAAGAGAGTGCCTGTGAAGAGGGAAGGGCAAGATAAATAGAAGACCAGTATGACTGACTGGGTATGCTCTCTTCCCTGCCAGAGTTCTAGTGCCCCAGAGTCAACCATGACAGCAGCCCAGTATGATAGAATGAATTTGGACTTTGGCGTTAGGAAGATTTTCTTTTTTCTTTTTGTTTTTTGAGATAAAGTCTCACTCCATCGACCAGGCTAGAGTGTAGTGGCACACTCACAGCCACTCCAGCATTGACCTGCTGGGCTCCAGCAATCCTTCTGCCTCAGCTTTCCAAGTAGCTGGAACTATAGGCACACACTACCACGCCCGGCTAATTTTTGATTTATTGCAGAGATGAAGTCTTGCCAAGTTGCCCAGGCTGATCTTGAACCCACGGGCTCAGGCAGTCCACTTGCCTCGGCCTCCCAAAGTGCTGGGATTACAGGCTGAGCCACCAAGCCCAGCCTGGGTGATTTTGTTTTGCATCCTAGTCCACTTCTCGCTATATCCAAGGCCTTGACTGTTTTTTCTAACTTTTATAAAACTTATCACCTTTATTTGAAAATGAGGAAGCAGTAGCCATCTCCAAAATTATTGTAAGATTTAATGAGGTGCTTTACACATACCTAGTGTGGTTCTCGACACATTACAGATCCTCAGTAAATCTCAATTCCTTACACACTTGGCCCCAGGACAGGCAAAATGGGCAGTGCTGAAGGAATTCAAGTGCTCTTTTAAGGTATGTGCACTTAGGAAGCAAACAGATTTACCAACACAAAGGGTTTATGTCTTTTGAAATCTGAGAACAGGGTTTGAAGAAGTAATTGCAATCCCCATTGCCTCACCTGGTGAAGCTGACCTAAAGAGGGGAAGTTTACCATTTTACTAAAGACAAACCAAACAGGCTAAAGGGTCTGGCTTTCATTTAGCCCATCATTCTGTGTTTGCAATAAGAGAATGTGTTTAAAGCTGTGAGCCTCAACTTTGAGCTCTTCCTGGTCTTGAGGCTTTCAATGGGAATTGTGAAACATAGAACCACAGGTATCCCCAAAGGAAGTGACATATCTTTCCCTCTCTCTGCAGAAGATTCATATGGGTTAAAGAAATTGGATGAGTACATTTCGCTTTGTTTAAATAACACTTGGTTATGCTGCTTTTAATCATTGGTTCCCCTGAGCCTGGCATGCTTTCCACAGCACACACTGGCTGCATACCTAACAGATATTTTGAATACAACAGCTTGACTCCCCCGCTGCTTGGATGATAGCAATTGGCTAGGTGTTCCATCCTCTTCCTTCTCCCCCCTCTATGGTTGCAAGGAGATTTCAAGTGCAATTTGGCCTTGCACATCAAACAGCAATTTTCCTGCAGACATCACAACCTCCAAAAACTCTACCCTAATCAAATCTATCAAGCCCAATTTAGGGGTGAGCTTGTGTCTGTTTATCAAGGAAATGGAGTTGAAATTGCCCCCTTTAATGGAATCACAGCTGCCCACCATAATCTTTCACATGGATGTTTGAATTAATAGTAGGACGTGGCCCATGCTCTCCAACCTTGGAATTTGATTCCGGTTATAGGAAATTGCTATAATTTCTGTTCTGGGACTCTCAGGGATGTTGGGGCATTTGGGGCTGGGGTTAGAATTAATGTGTCAGAGGAATTTAAGAATTCAGAAGTGGTTGGGGGAAGATTAGCACTTTTACACAACACCCAATGAGTCACCTCTGCATCAAATCAAACCTGCTGTGACCCATGTGAACTACTTTCACCAAGTCAAGGAGAAGGAGCAGCAGAATGACTTTTTCTGAAGTTCGAATTTTAAATGAGAACACAGCAGTTATGGGTAGGATGCATGCGTCCTTCTGAAGCATCGGGCTACTCACTTGAATCAATTGTGCTCTTAGTGTTGCCACACTTAGCTGCAAAGAGGCTAGCTGAGATGCCCAGGTCCTCTTTGACCCAGGGAACAAGCCGGCAGCTGGTCCTAGTGCCCACCCCTTCTCTTCATTGTTTACTCCTATAGTGACTTTAGGACTTCTTATTTCCCCTGTGGAAACCTCAGTATCTCCATAAAGATTATGTTCTACTCAGCATGTAAACATAGATCCTATGGCAGTTTTACTGCAACACAGTGTCATTTCACTTTTTAAAATGACCTTACCAAGACACAGTCTGTCCTTCTTTCAAGCATATTAGCAACTTTTGTTGATAACAAGCTATTCTGACCTTTTTTTTTTTGCACGGTGTTCATATTTATAACCCATTTTGTCTTCATGGTACAGAAGGGAGGTGATCTGCATCTACTGTAATATCACAAATGAGAAAGATATAGTTAAGTGACCTATCCAATCTGTGGTGGCACTAGAACAAGGCCACCTGGCTACAAAGTGATGCTCCTTCCATATCACTTTCCAATGTCTTGAAACTTTCTCCCACTCCCCTTCATCTGAGAGTGAGCTGGCCATGTCTTTCCTGATGCAGCCTCCACAAACCCAGTCTCGAGTTGCCCACACGGACCTCCTGGTATGTCTCTGTTCCCTCAAGGATCCTGATATGTCTCTGTCCCCTCAAGGAAGTGTCTCCTTATCTTACCTTCCTCTCAAGAACTAATTCTGAGCATTACAATACATAGGTAAGAGAGATCTTCTTTTTGTGAAATGCGCCTGAAGTTTTCCATCTTTCAATTGAAAATAAAAGACTCCTAAATTAGAGAATCATAGAAATGTAATAAATGTGAGGAGAAAGCCTATTCATTTTCTTCAAGAGTAGCTAATGCCTCTCGGAAAATTCTCCTATTTAGAATTAATTCAGCTTTTCTCTTACATCCTTTTCTTATTCCTTTTCCTGCAGCCTGGCCCTGCCTCTTTTCATTTTACTTAAGGCCATTTGCATGAAAACAGCACTCCAGCTACTTGGGGTTTTATCTGCTGCCATTTATTCTTCCTGAGAATTCATAATTCCCTGATATTGCCTTCATCTCTGCACCCACCAAGCCCGAGGATGCCTGCAGGTAGCAGGGTACACACCGCCCAAGCCGATGACAGCACTCTCAGGGGACCCTGGAGTTCTGGTTGTTACCAGAGTACCCTGATGGGGAAAGAAAAGGTTGCTGGGAAAGTGATGTGTGGGGAGACCAGGCTAGAGGGTGAGCTGCCAAGCTTTCTCTCTGTGCCATCAGCAGCTCTGCCCTTGATGTGGTGTTCAATGGTCAGAATGTGTTGGGAGTGTAGGAAGCAGCCGCTGGGTTCCTGCGCCCAGAGAGTGCTGTGCGGCTCTTCCTCCTGCACTGAGCATAGTTAACTGACAGCCACAGCCCGAGGAACTATGAAAAGAAAGGGAAAAACAAAACAAAGTGCTATTTTTCCTCACTTAACAAAATTTCTCATCGGATTATTGATTGAGGTTTACCCATTATGCTGTGCGCTAGCCTTTGCTGCCATTGGGAACTGCAAAAGAATGCCCGCGACTCAGGATGGGTAGCCCGTGCTGGGGATGGACAGATGCGGCCCAACCCTAGGTTGTTCAGGAATGCCACCAACAGTTCCAACATGTTATTTACCTGGAATGCTCTGTTTCCAAACCCTCTGCAGAGCTGCGAAATAGCAAATAAGGCAAATTTAAATAATTCTCCTCCATGGCAGGAGAGAGGTCATCCTCATTAATTTTTCAGGATTTTTTTTCCCTTTTACTGACAAACTTGTGGGAGAACATTCTGCACAATGTGTTCACAGCCATCTCTATGCTTCTCCATATTTTGCCACCTGTTTTCTCCTCATAAACTTTCCTCTTGAAGTTTATCGCTGACTTATTAATTATCAAATAAATTGGCTGAATTTCAAGCCAACCTACTCCTTTCTGCAACATTTGCTCCAGCCATCCTCTCTGTGAAATCAGCCTTCTATGCCTCCCAGACCTTGCCCTTCCCGCCTTCCCCTCCTTCCTGGCTGCTTGTCCTCTGCCCCTTGCTGACTCCTCTGCCTTTTCATACTTACCAAGTGAAAGCATTCTCTGGAGTTTTATCCTCGGCCTTTTTCTTTTCTTTTCTTTTTAGATATTCTTTTCTTTGGTGTTCTCATCACCTCCCACTGTCCAATTATCACCTCTGTGGGAATGATGCCTAAATCTGTTTCCAGTCTTGACTCCTATCCTGAAATCTAATCTTGCATCTATAATTGCCTTCAGAATATTACCAACTCTTTCTCCCTTGCCCCTACATAAAATCTGTCTCTCAGGTCTATTGATCTGTTGATTTTTTAACTTCATAATTTCCCATCATTCCTTTTTATCTCCACTACCTCCATTCTAGGTTGGTATTTCATTACTTCTCACTTGAACTATTAGAGCAACTGATTAATTAATCTCTCTCCTTTCTGTCTCTTGCCCTTTATATCTCTGTTAAATTAATCTTCCCAAAGCTCAGTTCTGATCCTGACACTCCCTAATCAGAAACGATTCAAGATAACTTTTTGCCAGGAAAGTTAAGTGCGACTTATTTTTCAGTCCTGGGTGAGGGGATTAGGCCAAACTCTTCAGCATGATACAGTTTTCCATGCTTGCTTTGGTTGCCATCAAGCCTTCAGTTTCTTCCTCTTTACATTCACCAAACATTCATGCCATACTGAACATCCACACTCAGTGAGGCCTGTGAACTTGATCATGTTGTCCCTTCTGCCAGGATCGTCATTTCCTCCCTGATCCTATCCACACCCACTCCATCTTTTTGTTGACCTGACAAATTCTTTATTATCTTTCAAAACTCAGAGTGAGGATTATGTCTCACACACAACCTGACAGCATTAGACGTTCCCTCCTCTCTACCCCGAGATCATCTTGTAGATCTCTGTTGCCGTGGTTTGAATGTGTCTCCTCTAGAATTCATATGTTGAAGCTTAATCCCACTGGGCTGGTGTTAGGAAATGGGGCCTTTTGGAAAATGATTAAATCATGAAGGTTCCATCCTCATGGATGAATTAGTGCATTTCCAAAGGCTGAAAGGAACTAGCTGAGGCTCTTTTGCCCCATCTATCCCTTCCGCCATGTGCAGCAACAAGGCACCATCTTGGAAGAAGAAATCAGGTTCTCACTGAATCTGCTGGAGGCTTGATCTTGGACTCCCAGTTTCCATAACTGTAAAAAACAAGTGTCTGTTCTCTATAGATGTAATCATTCTCAGGTATCATGTTATAGCAACACAAACAGATTAATACATCTCTGTGATCATATCTGCTTCTATAAAGCAGAGACTACTTTGGCCATCTTTTTTCATCTTTGTAACCCCAGCACCTAACATAGAATAACTATGAAATCAGTGACCAGCCTTTACCTTCCAATCAGGCTGAAATGCCTGTTTTTACATGAGCATATATTATGATTTCCTCTCTCTTTGCTTTTGTTCTGGTTCTTTCCAGCAGAAATTTCTTCTCTATATTGGAATCACTAAAAGTCTACCCATCCTTAACAAAACTTAGTGTAAATATCTTTTCAGGAAGCCTTCTTTGATCTCTTTTTGCCCAACTACAAGTGTGTGTGTGTGTGTGTGTGTGTGTGTGTGTGTGTGTGTATTCTTAAACATGGAAAGAGCAGATTATAGTTATCAGATCTATATTAGAATTTAGACAGAGATAAACAAAACTGTATTCCTTAATTTTAAAAAGTTTACACTAATACTAAAATTCATCTTGCAGGGGCAATAATACTTATGAAAGATTCTTATGATAGCATGTGGTACGTAGCAAATGACCAAATGATCAATAAATGCTAATTCATGTTCTTCCTTCTTTAAAGCACTTACCATTTTATGACTTTTTAACACATTTGTGTAGTTTTTTATTGTCAATAATAGAACAAAACTCCCAGTGGAAGAACAATATCTTATTTACATTTCTCTTCCCAGCAGTGAATATCAGAGACCTTGATAAAATTGTGTTGCTTGGAATATTTGTTATATTTAATGGAGCAAACGGATTTAGAAAGCTTTATGCTTTAAAAAAGAATGTAGTTTTGTTATTTGCAGAAAATTAAGGATGGTGTTTATGGTCACACCTCTAAAACGTTGGACATCACACTTTTGATTAGGAATGTAACCTACATGATAACATATTTTCTCTGGAAAAATCAGATTAGACATCCATCATTTGAATTTAGTGTCTTTAACAGAAATGTTTTCATTTTCTCTCTTGCTATCTTTATGTAAGCATTAAAAAAACTGAAATACCATTGACTTGACACGATCCTTTTAAAAGATGGTCAATGCGATAAATTAGATTACCTGGTAAATTCTATGTAGTAATTACGTTTTTCTATAAGTCTAAGTGCAAATTCTTTGAAGAAACTTGATTTCAACTAGGGGACAAATTATAATTATTTATATGTACTCAGCTACTATGACTCAGAACCTTAAAAATATCTAGTCATCATACCATTTAAAGCTCTCTGAACTTTGGTTTTTCCTTTTGAAGAAGCAAGTGAGGTTAATAACAGTGGCCCTGCTTTGCTCACAAAGGTGACGTGGAAGCGCCACATGAGCTTTTCAGTTCCAGAGTTTGCCTTTGTTTCCATATCAGTGAAGCCTAGTAGAATGTCTGGAATAGAAAAAGCACTCAGCTGGGCTCGGTGACTCAGCCTGTAATCCCAGTGCTTTTGGATGCCGAGGCAAGTGGATTGCCTGAGCCCGAGGGTTCGAGACCCGCCTGGGCAACTTGGCGAGACCTCATCTCTACGATAAATCAAAAAATTAGCCAGGCATGGTAGCACGCGCCTGTAGTTCTGGTTACTTGGAAGGTTGAGGCGGAAGAATCTCCAGAGCCCAGCAGTGAGAGGCTGCAGAGGCCGGGAGCGTGCCACTGCACTCCAGTCTGGGCGACACAGTGAAACTCCAACTCAAAAAAAAAAGAAAAAGCACTCAGTAAATAGTTACTGAATACATGAAGAATATGAGGAAGAGTGTTGGGGATTCTGAAGTGTAACATCATAGACTGTATATTGTCTAGAGTCACTCTCTTTTTTTTTTTGGAGTTGGAGTCTCACTCTGTCACTCAGACTGGAGTGCAGTGGCCAGTACCAGCCACTGCAGCCTTGATCCACTGGGCTCCGACGATCCTTCTGCCTTAGCCTTCCGAGTAGCCGGAATTACAGGCACATACTACCATGCCCGGCTGATTTTATTTTTTTATTGTAGAGATGAGGTCACGCCAAGTTGCCCAGGCGGGTCTCGAACCCGCGGGCTCAGGCAATTCACTCACCTCAGCCTCCCAAAGCGCGGAATTACAGGTTGAGCCACCGACCCGGCTCACTCTCTCATTTTAAGTGAAGTTATGAGACTCAGAGAGGAAAAGAAATTTGTCCAATGTCACACAGCAAGCTAGTGGCAGAATTATAGGCAGTTTCCAGATTGTATGTTTTCCAGTCTTACACTCTTTACCTCCATGTGAGGACACATCACACCATGTCACAGATACCATATACTCTCAGATATTAGAAAGAGTCAATTCAATTCAACTAATACTTAGGAAGCTCTTAAGTTTCAGGCGTGGTGCTAAGCACTACAGGATTACACGATAAATTATACAGTCTCTACTTTTAAATTCACAAATTTAAATGGAGGAAAAAACACACATAAACCACTACCAAATTACTATTAGGAAATAAATACTGCCATAGCCATATAAAGAAAGTATTGGGAGCTTACAGTGAATGAATTTATTAAGCTGGATTACAGGATGGGCAAAGTTAAAGGATGTGGAGTGGTATTTGTGGAAAAAGTGTATTTAGGCTGATCTGTGAAAAAATACAGGGAGGTTCCTAAACTAAGAAGAAAAGGGAATATCTGGGCAGAGGAAAAGCACAAAAAAGGATGGGCCTGTCTTCCCCACAGCAATGACTTGAAGGGATCATAGTAAGAATTATGGAATAAAGACTGGGAATAGGAACTCATCCAAATCACTGAGGGCTGGGGGTACCATGCTTGGAAATTGGGACTTTCTTTTATAGGTAATGAGGAGTGCTTGAAGGTCTTTGAAGATGGACACAATTCTTTCTGAAAAACCATTCTGGCTGCAGGAGCATTCAAGTAGAGGGATAGTGGACAAGAAGAAGAGTTACAGGACTCTTCAAAATCCAGAAAGAGTTCCCTCCAAATAGGAAAATAGTACTAAGAATAGAAAATAAACAGCAAATAGGAGGAACATTATCCAGAAGAATTGGCAGCTTGTCAGACTGGCTGTCCCCTTTGTGTCCTTATGTAGGTTACTTAAATTCTCTTTAATGCTATAATATACAAAATGGGGCTACAGAGCCCATTCACAGTGTTAGAGTTGTAAAGTTCTAAAAATGGTGCCTGGCTCATAGAAAGGTCTCTATAAATATTCCTGTGGTTGTCAGTGTGAAGCTGTCAATGTGGAATGCAATTTTCATGGGAGTAGAAGCCTTGCCTTGGCTTGCTCACCAAACATTGTATCCAGTACCTAGGAAAGTACAGGACATACAGTAGGCATTTAACAAATATCGGTTATTGCTTTTATTATTTTGTCAATGTCTCCTTTGTTGTATCTTTTCCCTAATACCTTTCAGATAGGATTACAACTACAGTCTTCAGTTAGTATGCATTGATGTGGGGAAGATTATTATTAACATGATCTACTCGGAAAGTGACTATCGCTTTCAATGTATTCAGCAGAGGACTTGGGAAACACAATTTTTAAGCTGAAGATGAACACTTTGGAGTCATCATTCCCTGAATTTGACTTAGAAGATCAGCGAGCTAAGATTCAGATATAATGATTCAAAAGTCCAGGGCTCTGTCCTGGTTGCTCAGTTGACTCACTGAATCGCAAGAACTCCATATTCTCTCTAGAACTCAATTTACTTATCTTAGAAATAGGACTCATGAGCTAACCTCCTAAAAATGCTATGTTCATGAATGCATAGATGTTGATGGTCTAAAGTGAGTAAAGATAGTAGATGGCTAATAAAACCCTCTGGTTTACAAAGTATGCACAGATTCCTAAGATAATCAGGAATTGGCAATCTAGATGTAAGTCTTCAGGGACTGGGGTTCTCTTTGCATTTCTGTTATTAAATGTACCTACTTATTCAATCAGAATTCATTTTGTTTTATTAGAACATTATTAGTGAAAAATATTCTTCCAGTCACCTTCAGCAAAGCATCCACGGCAGGCCACACACTATGATGTAAATATGTGTAAATAAGGCACAGCTCTTGTGAACATAAGGAAGGCAGACCAGTAAAAAAAAAAAAAAAAAAACTAAGTTAAAGATTTAAAATGCTCTCACAGAGATACATTCAAGGTACAAAACAAAGAAAAATCAGCTATCTTCAGTGGAGTGGACGTTGGTTGAGGCAGGCATCACCGAGAAGAGGTCATGAGTTGGATGTCTGAGTATGTGTCAGATACCATGGGGTGTGGACGAGGGTAATTCCAGCTGTGGGAAACAGCATGTGCAGAGCTGTTAGGAGTCATCACTGGGAAACAGCACATGTAGGCGGGGCATATTAAGAATTGCCTCAGAAAGGGAGGAAGGGGTCAGGTATGTAGAAGCATACCTGTGCACAAACACAAGCACATTAAGAGGCGGGTGGGACAGAAGAAAAAGCGGTTCCATAAGGTCAGAGAGATCTAGGCTAGAATCCTGGCTTCTTGAGCCTTTGGAGTCTCAATTTTCCCATCAGTAATAGAAGACGCACCGTATCTACTTAGCAATGCTAATGTGAATAGAAATGTCTCACAGTCTTTATGTACTGTGAAGTAAAGGAATCGTGCATGCATTTGTGATATGCGGATATAGTAGCTTTAGCACTTGGGCCATTCTACATATATGTGTGCAGAGAAAGATACCGATTAATTGACTGATTGATGATTAATCGATTTGGTGATAGACACTAAATATGTAACTTCTTTGGATCCTTCCAGGAGTTCTATAAAAGTCTTTGGGAGAATAGTACAGTCATATGTACACCATGCAACAACAGCACCTATTGATTCACAAATAAGTGACCTTCCCCCCACACTGCTAGTTTTCTTGGGGCATCTTGGGTAGCTGATTAACATACTCTGTGCCTGATTGAATTTTTCGAGTTATAGTGTGGTTGCTGTGTGTCCATGCTCTCCTATCCCAAAGGATTTTCTGGCATCAATTCACAACCACATCTCAAGGGGCAGCCGATCACAGTGATGGCCCTGTGGAGGCCACCCATGTAAGACTGGCGTACCACAGAGGGCACGAGGGGGTGGGTTTTACAGTTATGCCCAGCACTTTAAATTGTGTTTGAACACAGGTTTCTGGATTTCCTAGATATGTTCCTCTCCCCCCGCCCCTTTTTTTGTCAGCTGCTATCTCAGTTTTGTTGCTGTGAAATCTCCTTCCTCCTTTTTGGAGAACTCTTCCTGATTTTGATCTGAGGCAGCTGTCGTCTAGTGACAACCAGCAATTTCTGCTAACGGTACCAATATAAATCCTCAGCTTCCCCCTCGGTTCTTGTCAAAGATGTGGGCCAGAGTGCCAAGTGAGACAGCAGCTTCGCTGTGTCCCAAAGGTAGGTGAGCTATTGGGTTCCAGTAGCTGTCCTTCGAAATCACCTACGAGATTTGTTTCCAAACTCCTGGCTTGACGTCGATGTATGTTTTGATAGAAGGTTAATGCATACGTGAATACACAACTTTTTGATTTATTGTCATTGTGAGCTCATCACTCTTTCTTTTAAATTAAAACTCCCTCCAGATGGGGATCTGTGACACAGATTTATTGATTTGCAATAAAACCTCACTCATAATCTCTACAGCTGCCCATTCATCTTCTCTAGAAAGAGGGTTCATTACTCTGGATGTCCCAAGAATGAAAGCAAGAAGCTAACTTTCTCCTTTGTTCCCCTCCTGCCCCTCCTCTGCTTAATGCTGCTGTCCTCCTCTCTTTCCCTTTTCACCCCCTCCTTCCACTTCACGCGCCCAGCTAAGTCCCCTAAAAAGCATTACTCCGTTTCCCCATCTCGGTCATGTTCCCTTACAGTTCTCCTCACTCGCGTGCCACCCGCCCCAAAGATGCTCTAACTTTTGGGGGGAAATTGTGCCACCGAATCCAATTCATGGTGGTATATCTACAGCACAGTCCTCCACTCTGCTCCTTCCAGGTGGATCTGTACTCCCTGGTCTGTATACCATTGTGGACTCTGGTAGATGAATGAGATCATTAGAAAAGGGAAATTTGAGCAGTCGGACGAATAGAAATCAGAAAAGGTGGCAGGTTGGCAGGTAGTAGGTCTGTGTCTGAATTGAGTTAATGTGGATTAAGAGTGCTTACTATCTTGCTTTTTGTTGGGTCCAGAGAGCCTTCTGATTTATCACCTAGGAGATATTCTGAAGTGCATAAATGATCAGGGCTGCTTCCACTGGTCAGCAGACGGCTTGAGCGCTGTGCCAGGAAGCAGGAGACGTTGTTGCTGTCTCACACTCAATGAAAGAAGAGCAAAAGAACTTTTGGAGAGTTCAGATGGATTACCTAATTGGTTCAATGGTCTATCTCCTCATTTAGTGCTAAAATCCTCTTGGATTTCCCTGCTGGGGGAAAAAAAACCACAGGTATCATCTAGTTTAGTGGATTTTAAATGGAGTGTTATAATACACCAATGTGTTGCAATCAGCTGTATGGTATGATGCAACATCTCAACATGTCACAAGAAATGAGTCCCTTCTAAGAATAAAATACTGAAGTTTGCAAATGAAAAACTTTAAAAATCAATTAGAACAGATTCAAGGTTATGTTTATAATAATGTCATTTCCACTCACATGAATTCTGATATGCTGTCTTGAGTAGGAATGGGATGTCATTATGCAACCCTGCCAGATATTACCCATTGCATATAGAGGCCTGCAGGGTATGTGGACAGTATCTACCACTGGGAGTTGAGAACTACTATCCTGATCTGTTTCTCCCTAATAGGACTGTCCTTAGAAGAATTCTAAATCCTCATCTTTTGTGCTCTCATAGCATGATGAAAGATATAGCCTCTCATCATCATTTAGAAATAGCAAAGTCATAACCCAGAGCTAAGCAGCGATTGCCAAAGTCAGGACTTGAGCCCAAGTGTACAAATCAGCAGTTCAGTGTGCACTTTCCACTGACCAATACCTCTTCCAACGGGCGGACATGAGGAGCTCGGGTCAGAGGCAAGGCACAGGTGGAGGAATAGTGAGTGGGAAATGAATCATCATTTATCACTGTAATCAGGAAGCTACCCCAAGCAGGTTTAATCACCCCGTGCAGGGAGGGATGCAGAGCAAGTTTATGGTTTACAGTGAGCAGGCTGACACAGCTGATTGATGTCAAATATGTCATGATGTATATTGTAAAGCAGGGAGATTTAATGGTGTAACTCTATGGCAGGCTTAGAAATGAGTTGCTGCAGAGTAAGGAGTGATGGATGGGCTCATTTACATGTAAAATTGCCAATGGCATTGACAGCATTGGTATGTGAGGGGAAGATAAGAGGCACATAGCAAGATTCACTCTTGTCCTGTGTTGGAATATTAAAATACAGCTGTGGCAGCATCTGGAACTGGCAATGGCCTCTAAAGATATAATTATTTTTCACCTTTTAGCTCTCAGATAATCTACATCTTTTATAAGGTTTTCTAAAAAGTCACCATACTGTTCCTGAATCAAGTGTTCACAGTAGATGATGCTGGTGTGAAATTCAGTTGTGTGGAAGCTGTTAACAAATCACAACACTCCATGACTTTATCTATACCCAGACTAACAACTTGTAGTGCATGGAGACTAACAATATGAAAGACTGACTACTACTCCATTCTGCCTCCCCCAAACTCTTGCCCTCTTGTGGTTTTTCTCTGCCCTTTGTCAGGAAGAGAATTAGTCAGTCTGCCCTGCCTTTCCCTTTCTCCCTCCCCTTCCCTCTCCCTCTTCTCCTCTAAGCCTACACATGAGGCTGCCACTATCATGTGTGGGCTAATGTCTACTACTTATGAGAGTATGGGGAATTGTTTTATCCTTTCAGCAAATAGTAATGTTTGGATCAACCCCAGGTAAACAGTCGGACATGAGGATAGACTCCTGGACCTGAATTGGCTGACGGAAGAGTGCTTCACATTTGTCTCCTAACATTAGAAAAACTTAAGTGTGGTGTTGATATAACGTTAGAGTAGGCCTGCCTGCCGTTCCTTCTCTCCATGCCTCCATTCCTCCCCACTCCCTCTCCTCCTTCATACAACATACACCAGGCAGTGGGCCAGGTACAGCAGCAAGTAAGATGCTAGGTTAGAGCCTGAGATGCAAGAAGGGAAGAACATCATGCCATACTTCTGATGAATGCCATGAATGTCAGAGAGGAGCCAGAGGGGTACATATGAGTGTTCCCATGGGGCAAAGGGGCTGGAAACACTGTCAGATAAATGGGGAGGATTTCTTGGAGGAGTTGTTATCTGAACCAAGTCTGAAGGGGAGCCAAGGTAGCAAGGCAAAGGAGGGCAAAGTAAAGAAGGGCGACTACACCAAGGAAAAAATGGTGTGTGTGTGTCCAAAGCAAGAAAACATTTAGCGAAGTCTAGACCTGCAAGGAGAAGAAGATAGGAGCAAAGGAACGCGTGAGAAGGGATTGTCGAGACGAGACTGAAGAAGTATCATATCCCTTAGAGCCTTGCTTTGTCTGGGTAAAAGGTAGGGACTATTGTAGAGGCTCCCTTGGTACTTATGATCATGTTTTATTTGCCTCTAATAAGCTCAGTCTTATTTCTGGATATGATTATCAATTGTGGTAAGAAAGATATGCTGACAACAATAGAAATCATCATCAAAGTCATGCCTTTGGAGGCGTTCATTGTTTGTCATTAATCACATAGTATTAAGTACTGAGGATTTACCAAGCATAAATTCAGTTTAGTGTATTGTATGTATTTTTTCAATAACCAGGTCATTGCTATCAGGACAACAAATTATTTTCATACATAAGCTAACAGAATCTGTATTTCATGAAATAATCTTCCATTCCTTTAAAATATATTTATTGAGAACCTACTAAGTTCAAGGCACTCTGCTAGGTGTTAGGGATGCAAAGATGCATAATAATATAAGATTCCTTTTTATAAGCAAATGAGAAAGAAACAAATATGGAATGACTGCCAATGCATCATAAACGTGGCTATTATTAAGGATATACTGGGGCCTTAGGGAGTAGAGGAACTTGTGGCCTTTGTCTGGAGGAGTCGGGGATGTTCCACAGAAGAGATATGTGATAAAGAATGGTAAAGAATTTTCCAGAGGCAGATTTTACAGATGAAGACGGTAAGGAGTTTGGATGCAGATAGCTCACTCCCACGGAGTTTCACTGAATTTCCCCAATAAAACCAAACTAATTTTATGGTTATTAGAGTCATTCAGTCCTACAAATAATCATTTCTATCTTCTAGAAATTTGGCTGCAATTTGCTATGGGAGGTATAAGTTGGTGATTAGGACCACAACCTCTAAAATCACAGAGACCTGGATTCTAATTTCACCTTTATTACCTAATAGCTGTGAGGCCTTTGGGGGCGGCACTTCAACCCCCTGACCTTCATTCTCCTCATTGGTTAATAGTGCCTACTTCACAGACTTCATGAAGTATTAAAAGAGGTAAAGTACTTCGCGCAGTGTTGAGTCCACAGTAAGAGTTAAATAAATGTTAGCTGTGTATGATTAATAATAATATTATTATTATCTGTCATTTAACACCTAATGAAGCATTGAATGAACCACAACCTAGTGACTTTATAGAGCTAATGTACCTCCCGGAGACCTTAATAGAGCTCTCCACTCATCTCCCTTCAAAAAGAATGTGCTCCCATTGTAATAAATCACCAGCACAAAAGTGGGTACACATGGTCCCTATTCTCTGCTTGCCGCTGGGGTTTTACTCAATTATTGTGCTATTTTCCCTGGTGTTTCCCTTTTTTGCGACTCAGCTGAAAACTTCCTGAATGCGCAGTTTACTTCCTCTTCCAGATCATTAACAAAGCTGCTTTGAAAGCCCACACCTGGCGCTGCTCCGCCAGCCCCCTCTAGGTGCCTCCCCCAGCTGGTTCTCTGCTGAACCAGATTGTGAGTCCACACAAATGTGTTCTGATCACACATAAGTGTTGTCATCCTGAAAACACAGGTTCTGGAGCTTTTTCATGCAATTCATATCGCAATGCATTTTCACTACTCAACTCGACTCTCCTTCAAAGAACAAAACAAAACAAACAGCCTCTCAATGGTTCTGATCCTAAAGGACACCTAAACTTGTCTCTGTTCCTAGTCAACCCAGAGAAAATAAAATTAGACTAACAACTAGAATGGGAAAGTGAGGAGTAAGCCCATTTAGAAGGATGCCGAGTCCTTGCTCCCTGTGCTGAGTTTTACCCCCAGCACTCGGCATGGCTGGTGTCCTGCTACTCACACTCCAGTGCCCAGTCTACAAACCTGGGCTTTCATCTGGATTTCTCAGCCATCACTTCTCAGCAATCACCAAGTAAACTCTGACAACCCATCCTCCTAAACATCTCTCAAAGCCAACCAACCACCTCTCCTCAGCTCTAGTGCCGACTTCCTATACCGACTTGCAGCAGACAATGGGTTTTGATCTTCTGCCTTCGTTTTTACCCTCTTCCAGTGTTTTTTTCTGTTCTGTAGTCCGAGGTCTTTACAAATGTAACTGTGATCATGGTGCCATCCAAACAGAAATACTGCGGACTTTCTGTGGCCCTCAGGATCGAACTGGAATCCCTTCACTGGGTTTAGAAGGATCTTCTGGACTTGCAGCACCTTCTCATTCCCAATGCCGCCTGTGCTACCTATCACTACTCTTCTGTCCCCACCACCCCGCCTTTCTGATTGTATTGGCAAACTACAATTTATGTGTCAGATTAGAGCTTCACTATGACTGCCTTCTGGGAAGCTTCCAAATAGCCACTCTCTGCTCTCTGCCCCTCTCATTGCTTCTACAGTTCCCTAGCCCCTCCACCACAGCCCTCACCCACCCTTTGCTCTCTGCACCTCTTGATGCTTCTACAACCCCTAAGCCCCTCCACCCCAGCCCTCACTTGCCCTTTGCTCTCCTGGAGCTGCTTATTCACCAGTGGTCTCCCAGGCTGGGTTGTGTTCTCTGAGAGCAGACATGACCTCTTCCTCACGGTACTATTCCAGCATACTTCTCGAGCACAGTAGGTGCTCAGTGTGTATTGGTAGGATTCTTGAACAATTATCTTGAAGAATCCTTTTGAAGAAGAAAACGAAGACTGTGAGGAACAAAGCCTAAATTATCCTAGGAATGTGAATTCTCCCAAGAGTGGGAATGGCATCCCCTCCCTGCATGGGACAGTTAATATTTTATCCCCCATCCTACCCCCCACCTATCTGCTCCTCCTGCCACTAGCACTCCTCCCCAGTCCCTCCTTATCAAGATCCAGCCTCTCACTTTTCTCAACTTGACAGTCAGCAGAAGGGCCTAAATTGGGATATTTTCCAGAGGCAGGTTGAGTAAGAACTGACTGAGCTGACCCTGATAGAAATGCTTAAGAAGCTTTGCAGGGGGATTAAGCAGCTGCCTTTAATCTTGCTTTCCTCCGGGAGGTTGTGGGAGCAGATTCTAGCGTGTGGGCAGGACTGGGCTGAGTGTCTCTGAGCTCCAGCTAGTTAGTCTCTGTAGGCTGCGAGCTGTGAGAAGGGACTCCTGGATCTGGGGATGGGGATGGGGAGAGAGATCCAGCAGAAGCAACCATTGTTTTCATTTCAACTTTGTAAGGACCCATCTGAATTATCTCCTTTTTTCTCCTCCTTTATTTTCAATTTAGAAAGCTTTTATATTTCTAAATGTGAGGTGCTCTCATTAGTCATTGGAAAATTCCATATTTCTTGATTATATAACAACCAAGAGATGAATAAGCAGGAGAGAATTTATTCTAGATCACATGAAGTGACTCCATCCGAGCTCAGGCACTCGTCATGAATGTATCTTAGATGCAGCTATTCTGCCTCAATATTCACTTTCACAAGTGTAATGTGGTGTGGCCTAAGGGTATAGTCCTCTATACTCACCAAATAGCAAACAGTCGCCCCCCACCCCCCCCCCCCGCTCCCGTAAATAGCCTAGAATGGTAGTTTCTTAAAAGTCCTGGAAAAGGGGAATTGATATTTTTATAAAACCCGGATACCTCATATCTTAGATGCTTTGTTAATATGAATTTAAGACAAAAGTTGATTTCTGGGTGAGGAAACGAGTTCACTGAATATTAAAGCAGAAAAAGGAATGGAAATTCACTGACAAATGAAGAACCTGAGTCTTGGAGACTTGCCCCCAAATCATGCAACTGTATAACAACCCTGCTGGGTTAGAATTAGATTCTGCTTGCTTTTTGCCATACTAAATTCAGGTTTGAGAGGTTAAGGGTTTTATAGGTCTGTGTCTTTGATAGGAGCCCTATGCAGAGTTAAATTGAGCCATTCATCATTGGAGTCTCCTTTCAGCTTGAGGGCTTACAGTTGAGGTTTCAGGTCAAGTGTCCATACTTAGCATAGCCTAAAACATAGGAGACACTCAATGCACGTTAATTGAATAAATGCTAAATTCATGCTGTCTAGTTTGCATGTACTCTGAGTGTCTAGAAATTCCAAATATTTTACCTAACCCTCCCTGAGAATTATAACTATCTTCTTTTTTTTCCTGTGACACAGCATCTATTTCCAAATGTTTCTGATTCAGGCTACCATCTGTGTGGGCATTTTGAAACCCAGGGTCACAAGGGGCTATATCTCCTAATTTTGGTTCAGCTAAGGTTTATTGTTTTAGATTTTAATTTTAATATGTTAAGGTGAGTCTCTCCCTGCATTACTCAGTCTTTCTTTGCATTCACATCTAGGCAGTTCTGAGAAACCTATATCCCTGAAAGACTCAAGAGTATCATTGTACTTGTGTATTAATAATGTATTTGATTCATTACTACTGTACCCCAAGCAATACGACCTCAGGGCATATACACAGCATTTAAGACTGAGAATTATTTCACATAGAACAGAACTGCTTAAAAAATAAAATCATCTTCAGGGATTTAGGGAGAATGAGAATTTAATGGATAGTACTGATTTTTTAAAACAAACACTTTACCCTAAAACTGTTTTTCTCCGTCTTTTGTCTCAGCCTGACCTCAAAGTAGCCTTGACATACACTGGACATCTCAGGGGTTCCTCTCCCAATAGAAATGCCTCCCTCAAATTCACTACTGCTGTCATCTCTTAGCCAACATTCATGTTTATTGGCGAAGATAGCCAACCTCAATCTTGTAGGAATACTTGGGGTTTTAGAGCAGCATGCACCTGAGCCTTTACAAAGACCATCCTAGCAGAAGATGCTGAGCTTCTATACAGAAGGTTCCCTCTGTTTCACCTCCTTCCAACCCTCTGGCACTACCTTTCTGAGCTAACACATTGTCCAGCACCCAATTCTTGGTCACACTGTCACAATTAACAATAATTACCAGCCCTCACATGTACTGACCTGAGACTTACCACCGCCCCTGTGTGTTATTAGTTTACACCAAATGACTTCTCACAAGAGCTGAGAAGGCCTTGGGGCTGGTGCCAGCTGCTGTTGCTGAGTATGAATTGTGCCACTTACTATCTTTGTAAATAAGGGTGAATCCCATTGACTGCACTTACATCCAAGCAGATCTTTCACCAGGAACAACACTGAAGATGCTAAACACAGAGTGAGGGTGTTGGCAGTACACACGTCGTGCACATTAGCGGCTCTTGGCCCCCACAGCCATCAACTGAAGGAGTCTAAGAGGGACAATAGCCTGAAATATCCCTCCTTGCTTCAGAACCCACCTTCACGCTGCAGTGCATCCTCGACAATGATTTCCAGGGAATTAATTTAAAATTGCTTTCTTCAATCCCGTCA
Source organism: Tarsius wallacei (assembly GCA_963574415.1). Taxonomy (NCBI): domain Eukaryota; kingdom Metazoa; phylum Chordata; class Mammalia; order Primates; family Tarsiidae; genus Tarsius; species Tarsius wallacei. Next base: position 36,986 of record CAUYQG010269664.1, read on the forward strand.
GTGTGTCTTCAGAGGGCTCCCACCACCCTAGGCCTGCCTGATGTCAACCCAGACTCTCTCCTACTGACTTTGGGAAGTGGGCAAAACATATTTAAACAGAAGACAATTTTTAAGGAGTTATAAAGATCTTTGCCTAGTGATATAGACTAAAATCTCACCAGGTGCAAACTTATCCTTCCTGGAGGAGGGACCATATCCCTCTTGGCTTTAAAGACATAAATTTACATATTGATAGAATCCATGGATTTGTATAGCTGGATTGGGATATTAGAAAGCAAAGCTCAGCACAGCGGTTTGCCTCTTGGAAAGTTGTAGGGAGGGAGACTATTTAACATCTACTCAAGCAGAAATATTCAATTGCCAAAGACAAGCTACACTTTGATTCATCCATTAGAGGTAACATTCATTCGTTCATTCAGTCATTCCACAAATAGTTATTGAGTATCATCTGTGTCAGGCATTGTCAGTAACTGGAGATAACGAAGGGAGATAAGTGTCAAAGGTGGTTGCCATAGCATTTATCTATGTCCCTTATAGACACTTACCAATTGTCTTTGTGTCTGTCCTATCCAGCATCTAGGTAAAGCATAACAGGAATTGCAGGGTCCTCTCTCTGACTCTTATTAGATGCACACTTCTGATCTACCCACAGAGATGCACTACACAGAAAAGACAGCAAACATTTATGATGGTTGTTCTGCACAAGTTCTGGGTTACGGAGTTTCAAGGTCACAGAGCTGTCAACTCCAAAGAAACCACAAAGATATCTGGTTATAACCTCCCTACTTTTTAAAACTATTGAGAATTTGGGGAGTTTAGCTTGCCAAAACTCACAAAGCTAATTATCGGCAGAGGTGAGGTCAGAATCCATATGTCTTTGCTGCCTTCTGGCTGCTCTTTCTACTCTGTAACTTCATGACAAAAACCTGTAAATACAGGTGAAGAAGACTGGAAGAGACCATCCAAAGGTTCCCAACTTTGGTTCACATTTAGAGTCATCTGAGGGAGCATGCCTGAGTTCCACCCCCAGACATTTTAATTTACTTGATTTGGAGTCAAGTCTGGACATGCATATTTTTTAAAGATATCCTAGATGATTCTTCACTGGTTTTAGGGAAAACTCGAATGGACCACTGACTTACACATCCTACTACCCTGCTCACTCATTCATTCATCCATCCATCCATTAATTTCATATATTTCCTTAAATATTACTTCAGAAAGAGAGACGTACATTAAAAATCTCCAAAGTCATCCTATCTGGTGTCAGGAAGATTCTGCCAGGCTCTTGGCACACGACAGGCACTTTCCAAGAGTCTTACCCCACTACTAAACATCACTAACAAGCAGGATTACCCAGCACACCCATGGCAGCCTGCAGCTCGTCCCGTTTTCCAATCTGGCCTCACCCGGGAGTCAATCAGGAACTCTGCCACCACTGGATGGGACCATGTCCATGTTCAGGGCCGTGACAGAAGGGTACCAGGGGCTTGTTTCTCTTTATTTACTTTTAATTATAATTTTCCTGCATGACTCTGCCCTCCCACAAGAGCAGCAGCACCCTGTTAATGGAATTATGTGGTCTGGATGCTGCTGTGTACGTGTGTGCGCTCCTCCTGTCTCTGAATTTCACCCAGATAATTGATTTCGGTCTGTTCCCTGACACTCGCCTTCTCAGCACAGGGTGTTATTAGGGCCTTTGTTCCATTTTTGAGTGACAAAGCCTTTACAAGCCAGCCAAGCAAAAGCAATTGTTGCATCTCTCACTTTTCTTATTAACTAACAGAGAATTGCAGGCAGCTTGAAACCCGCTGAGAGAAATAATAACATAAGCGGCTGCTTGGGAGCAAAGTGGGTCCTTTCAACCACAACAGCCTGGTGAGATTAACAAGGGCCCCTCCCTTGCCTCATCTGCTGGATCCCAGCTCTCTGTCTTCCCTCTTCTGTCTTCCTCTGTCTTTCCCCTATGACATCTCTGTCTGCTTCAGGACATTCTCCCGACACCCAGAACAACACAGAGATACATGGAGAAACAGTGCGCTGTCTGAGATTCTGGGTGGGTCTGCTCCCTGCCCCGGCTGTCTGGGGATTAGAGTGACCCATTGCAATATCACCACTTATTGTTCTCATGTTTCTGTACTTGCTTTTGTATATTTTTCCATTAAAAATATTTATATGATGGATTTTAGATGAGAGAGAGAGAGAATGTTATTGTCTCTACCATCCAGATTAATCAAAACAGATGTGACTCATCCAAGTGAAGCCTCCTGAGTCCTCTGATCTGCTCACCCTCTCTCCAACAGAGTTCACTATTCTGAATTTGATATCAGTTGCTCCCAACATTCTTTTATATTTCTATCATATATGTGTATGTCAATAAATAATATAAAGTATTGCCATATTTTTAAACTTATAAAAATATTATCATACCACGTGTATTCCACAATCTGAAAGTTTCATTTGTGACATTCTTCCCACTTGATAAGTGAGCTAGAGTCCTGTGATAAAATCGCAATGAGCTATTTACCAATCTATTTGTTGGAAAATGTTTAGAGTGCCTCCACACATTTTACTGTCACAAACGTCACTATGAATATTTGGATTCACGCTTCCTTGTGCACAAGCTTCTCCTCAGATACAAGCCTGGAAGCGGAATTGCTGAGTTGTAAGGACTATGCTCTAGTAGCACTTTATGCTCATAGTTAATGAGAAGGTGCCTCCAAAGGGATTTTTTCCTAACGGTGTAATAGGAGGAAATTTGGGGATTGGTAATCCCATTTCAGTAAAGAGAGGATAATCCCATGCTAGAACAGAGGAATGATTTCTCCCTTTATTTGGCAAGGAAGGCAATAGCAATGGGGAAGACAAAACCACTTCCCCCATGTTTTCATTCTTGGTCTCCCACCATCCATGGTATCTACTATTTTTTTGTGGCCTGAGCAGGATGATCCCTGCTCTGTGAAAGATGCTCTGATCAGTTACCCAGAGCTCCAAGCTAATTGGCACACTGATTCTGCGTATGCTTCACCAAGTCAGGTGATCACACTGGCAAACACTTGGGTTTGGAGGTAAGAGTCAGATCTTGAATTTGAGTTTTCACCCTCGCTAATTTTATGACCACAATCAAATACTTAACTTATCAGATCTGGTTTCCTCATCTATAATGTGGGAATAATTATACTTACCTTATAGAAAATTGTGAAGATTAGGGATATAAAGCAAAGCAAAATGCACAAAGCTTGGTGCTCAGTGGTCATTAGTCCAGTAAATGGCAAAAGTGACCTTGACAGTGGTGGGAAACTGGGAGGGGGGGAGGGTGCGGGGGATGGGATTAATGGTGGTGGGTATCTGTCTGGGGATGGGGAGACACCTCTTATCAACAAGGGTACCTGAACGAAACATTTTTGTATGCCTAACCCCTAACTGTACCCCACAATAATATAATAAAAAAAAAAAAAAGAAAAAGAAAAAGATGTCCCTCCCTTTCTTCCCCATCACCAGGAGTGCATAAAAGTCAAAGTGTGAATTAGACTTTAGCCTCCCTCAGGCCCCCTCCTCTGCAGACACCACAATCATACCTGGTATCACAGAAGTTACAGGTAGTCAGGAAAGACCCCACGGACATTGGTGAGGAAGTAAACCATCTTGGTATCTGAGAGAAGAGTATTACAAGTAGAAGGAACAGCACATGCAAAGGTGTTAAGGCAGGAGCATACCCTGTGTCAAGCAAAGAGGCAGAAGAGCTAGAGTGAGGGATGATGTTTTTTTCATTTTTTATTTTAATTCTAAATAATATATAGAGTCTTTACTTTTAGTAGGTATGATACCTAATTGGTTGCTGCAAACCTGCTTTGAGTAGAGACCTTGTTCCTTAATAACCAGATCTTGTATATGAGTTCATTTAATTTTTTTAAAAATTTACTAGAGTCATGTTTCCATACAGCAGACTGGTTGTTCGGATATGACCTTGACTGTTCATTCAACAAACACATACTGGGCATTTACTATGAACAAAGTCTTAATCAGGCAAAAAGCGAAAAGAACCAAAATGAATGCTGACCTCATCAAACTACAGCTACACAGTGTGGGGAAAAAATAAACAAGCAAAAACATTAAGTTACAAACATCGTTAATAGCTCTAAAAATAGCAAAAATCTGTGGAGGAAACCCAGTTTAGATAGGAAAGGCAATCTGATTCCTGAAGAATTAGGAGGCACCCACCTTGAGAAGATGGGGTGGGGAAGACTGTTCCAAGCATAATGTCTTAGTCCATTTTCTATTGCCATAACAGAATACCTGATATTGGGCAATTTATAAAGGAAAAAGGTTTACTTAGCTCATGGTTCTGGAGGCTGGAAAGTCCAAGATCAGGCAGCTGCTTCTAGTAAGTACCTTGTACTGCATCATAACCTGGTAGAAAAGCAAAAGGGCAAGAAAGCATGCACAAAAGAGACTGCAAGAGCAAGTTAAGCTGGCCTTTACAACAACCCATACTCAGAAAAATAACTCACTCCCACAATAGCAGCATTAATTCATTCATAAGTGCTCTGCCTTCATGACCCAATCACCTTTCAAAGCCCACTCCTCTTAACACTGTTACATTGGCAATTAAGTTTTCAATGCACAAACTTTGGAAGACACTTTCAAACAATAGCACATAGGAGGAGCAAAGGTGCTTAACTAAGAAATAATTTGATCTGTTGAAAGAGCAAAAGTAAATGTAGTGTGGTCAGAGAAATGTATGCACAGGAGAGTTACTGGAAAGGTCTGCAGGATCCAGTGTCTGGTGAGTCTTACAGTTCATGGAAAGGTGTTTGCATTGTTTTGCTATGTGCAGTGGGACAGTGTGTGGCCATAGGAGGGTATAAAGAAAGGGTGTGAGACAATCTGGTCTTCTTATGATGCTGCACTTGACCCACAATAGGACAGAGATTCCCAAGCTTCTTCCATCTCTTTGGGTCTCAGTAACTTTTTCACAGTGCTCCTAGACCAAAGTAAATACCTAACAGTTCCGTTTATTAAGTAATTGGGTTAAAACAAATTAGTAGTAAGTATTTGTGTCCTAAAATCTTAGTAACCATTTGAAGAAAATAGACACATAAATTGAAATTTAAAATAATAGTTTTATTTTATTCTTAAACAATTATCATTGCTTGCTAATAAAATATATGTACTTACTAGAACCATACAATTTTTCAAACCTTGCAATAAGATTAGATAATGCCACTTTCATTTCCTGCTTTACTTGACTCTGCACAGTACTTCTTTCTATCATGGCAACTGCCAAAAACCCAGCTTCACAAAGATATGATGTCATAGAAGAGAAGGTAGCACAACATACTGTTGAAACTATGATCTCCCTCAGGCTAGTAATTTACATGGTGCCAACATTTAAAACTTCCCACAACTCTCCTGAGAGTTCACTGCAGGAACCCTGAGCACTATGGAGCACAGTTTGGAAACCATGGCCAGTACTTAAGGTCTTAGAGAAGTCAATAAAGTTAAGTGACTTCATAAGTTGGGTTCCTAAGATCTTTCTAAGGGAAAGGAACTTGGACATAGTTCTTCAGGTCCTGATGGAGCAAATTATAGCCAAAATTTGCCTTGACTCTCCCTACCTCTCAACTATCTTGTTAAGATGTAAATTCATTCCCTTAAATGGCCCACTGATATTTAATTTCAGAAGGGAATCACAGAGGAGGACCATAAATACTCTGGACACCCCCTATGCTCTTGTGCATGAAGTGAATCAACCATTTTTCTGACCTACCATCTTGGGTTCTGTTAGTATGACCCCAACTGCCCTGCTAGTAGGAAAATATAGCAGTGTCAGTAATCAAAATTCTCAATCCTCTATTTTAGACTTGGGTGAATCTTGCTAGGTCTACCTTCTTTTTTAGCCTAACAAAAAAAAGTACTCAGTCATGTTAGGAGAGTTAAATTAGTTTGACTTGTGAGCCTTCACTCGCAGTGATTAGCAGTATGGAAATGTCCAGGCAAATGCTACAAAAATATCAGTCAAGTATCCCTTTCCAAAATAAATGAATAACTATATAAATTGTATAATTTGTACTGAGTGTAAAATTTAGATGCTTAATGACTCAAAAAACTCCAGGTAAAAGAGAAATCATGAGAACCACTATCTTGATGGTGTTAATGGCCAAACATAAACTCTTCATGTGCCGCCCAAAACTGACATCTTTTTTCAATGATATTGAAATCCCAATGTTTATAGAAGTAGAAATGTCACAGCTGAGAGGTAAACTTAGGTCTGTCTACCCAGAGCCCTCATTCTTGACCACTCTACGAATACTGTTTCTCCCCTAGTTATTTGTGTATATACTGGTTCCTAAAAAGAGAGACTCCTGTGGACCTGGGCAGAGGCAGGCACAAGGGCACCTGTGGACCTGGGCAGAAACAGGTACCAGGACTGACTTCCCTTCAGTGCTTAGTTCCCACACAAATGGATCTGATTTGAATCCCCCACTAGGATATGAACTCATGAGTACAGAAAGATATCCAATGACCAAGATAGTTGAGCTCAACTCTCCTATTCTGATATGGTCAGTGCCTTTCTTACATGGATTCTGGAGGATTCCATAATCTCTATTCAAGGATAAAAAATGGAAAGTGCACTGGACTAGGGGTAAGATCTGGATCTCCAACTTGGTTCTGGAGCATCCTAGCTGGGTGATTTGAGCAAGAGATTTGACCTGACTACAGCATCCACATCTGTAAAAGGAGTGATGATGAGTCCTTTCATGGGTACTTTACAGCATAGATTAAAGGCTCTAATAAAAGAAGTTGTGTGAAAAAAACATTGCTACAATGTAGAGTCTCAAGCAAGTGAAAGATGCTGTTGGAGTTGGTTATTCTCTTAAGAGGTAATGTGAAATAAACCGTAAAGCACCAGCCCTGTTTGGCCCTGGATTAAAATCCTTATACTACAACTTACTATCTTCCTGACACTGAGAAAGGCACTACTTGAAGTTATAATTTCTGTACCTATAAAATAGGGGTACTATTGCCTACATCTCACAGTTACAATAAGAATTAATTTAGATATGATGGGATTTTGCTCACAGTAAACGCTCAATAAATTATAGCCAAAATTTGCTTTGACAGATACTGTCACTCTGTGTTAAGCATTATCATCTCACTAACACAAAGTTTCTTCATCTATATGAAGGGAATAATGAAAGGCATGGAGGAATCATCATGTGTAGGGTTTAAGTTCTAATCTAAATTATCCATGGTGGAAACTGATTGTGAACAAAGTAACAGTTGAAAAAAATCCTTATGGTACCTATAAATAGGGTGACTATATGTCCCAATGTTACTGAGACAGTCCAACTCTATGTCCTTCACTCCTGTATAATTGTTAAAATATCCTCTTTTAGAAAATTAAGTTATCCCTCTTTGGCTGATGATATGATCCTATACCTCAAAAATCCAAGAGAATCTGTCAGAAACCTGCTTGCACTGATAAAGGACTTTGGCAAAGTCTCAGGGTACAAAATAAATGTGCAGAAGAGAGTTGCATTCTTATACACCAACAACAAGCAGGTGGAGAACAAAATTAAAAGCACAATCCCATTCACAATAGCCACACACAAAAAATGAAACACCTTGGCATCTTCCTAACCAGAGAAGTGAAAGATCTTTACAATAAAAACTACAAAGCACAACTCAAAGAAATCCAAGAAGACAAAAACAAATGGAAAAATATTCTGTGCTCATGGATAGGAGTAATCAACATTGTTAAGATGTCCATCCTACTGAAGGCAACCTATAGATACAATGCAATACCCATTAAATTACCAACATCATTCTTCTAAGACCTGGAAATGAAAATACAGAAATTCATATGGAGACATAAACAATCACGAACAGCCAAAACAATCTTTAGCAAAAGAAACAATGCAGGAGGTATCACACTTCCAGACTTCAAACTTTACTATGAGGCTACAATAATCAAAACAGCCTGATATTGGTACAAGAACAAGTATATGGACCAATGGAATGGGATAGAGATTTCGAAAGCAAAACCTTCATTTCTCAGCCAACTTATCTTTGACAAAGCCTCCACCACCGACTGGGGAGAGGAGAACCTATTTAGTAAATGGTGCTGGAAAAACTGGCTGACCACATGCAGAAGAATAAAACAAGACCCCTACCTATCCCCACACATAAAAATCAATTCCAAATGGATCAAAGACCTAACCGTAAAACCTCAAACTATAAGAACCTTAGAAAATGCAGGAGATACCCACACAGAAATTGGAACTGGCATCCAATTCCTGATCAAAACCCCAAGGGCCCATGCCATAAGAGATAAGATAAACAAATGGGACCTCATCAAATTGAAAAGCTTCTGCAAAGCAAAAGAAACCATCAAGACAGTGAGGAGACAGCCCACAGAATGGGAAAATTATTTGCCAACCGTATAT
>CAUYQG010269694.1:0-14147 GCA_963574415.1 Tarsius wallacei
AAGGAAAGTATAACAACAATGAGAAAGTCTCAACAAGGAGAAGGAAATTAAAGAACCAGTTGAAATTCTCTAGTTCAAAAGTCTAATAAGTTAACTGAAAATACACTGGAAGGGCTCAACACAGATTCAAGATGGCAGAAAGAAAAAAAAAAGCGTAGAAAATAAAAGATTAAAAATGAACAGAGCCACAGAGACCTGCAGGACAAGATCAGCAAACCAATGTGTGAAGGGGATCTCAGGAGAGAGAAAAGGGACAGAAAAAGTGTGAAGAAAGTATGGTTTAAAAAACTTCCTAAATGTAATGAAAAACATTAATCTATAAATTTATGAAGTTCAACAAAATCCAAGTAAGATAAATATAAAGGCGTCCACAGCTAGGCACATGCAAGAAAACTACTGAAATCAGAACATAAATGGTAAAAGAAGCAAAAGGGAAACAGCTCAGCCCACATGGAGAACAGCTGACTTCTCACTTGAAACTACAGGGCCCAGGAGGCAGTGATGTGACATGTCAAAGTGCTGAAAGAAAAAGAAAGCAAATGCCAACCAGGAATTGAACAACCAGCAAAACTGTCCATCAAAAATGAAGAAGAAGCTGGACGCAGTGCTACACACCTGTAGTCCCTGCTACTCACTCCAGCCTGGGCAACAGAGTAAAACTGTTTCTAAAAGAAGAAAAAATAATAAATTTTGAAAAAGTGAATAAGGTGAATGAAAGATAACCCTAAATAAACCAAAAAGACTGAAATAATTTGTTGCTAGTAAGGAATTTGTTACTAGTAAAGTTGTTTTACAAGAATACTCAAGGAAAGTCTTCAGTCTGAAATGACAACGTACTAACTTTTTTACTCAAGTAGGTCAGGAATTAATTTTCTTCACTCATTTCCATCTGAAAGGATTTCTTACAATATTTACCACCTCAGAGAAAAAGTAGCAAAAGAATCAAGTGGGAGAGAGAGAGATTGATCAGGTAGTCGGAAAAGGTAAAATATGAAAAGCCAATTTAAGTAATAATCAGGAGCACACATATGATTTCACTCAGAGACAGCCAGCTAGACACTTGGAACAACCTGGGACACTGTGCAGCATGTGTTGGAGAGAAAGAGCTCTTTCTATCCATAAATCAGGCCAAATTGTCACAAATAGCCCTACAACCTGATGGTTGAAGAGATAGAAATCTGGGTTTGAATCTGATTCAAACAACAATTAGCTGTGTGATGTTCAGCAAATTACTTCCTTTAAGCCTTGGCAATCTCTTTACCATCGGGAAAACTAAGTACTCACCTCATGAGGTTTCCACTTCAAAAGAAAGGAAAATAAGACATCCATGAAGGGCTTTGCACATCACATAATCAATAAAGGTTATCTGTTACCTAGAAGATCAACTTTCTATTCTGTTTTTTCTTGGTGGGGGGTTCTTTACGATGCTTTCTTTGCTAGTGTGTACACCACAGGAACAAATGCTTGACAACTGAGATCTCTGTTTGGCATGAAAGGTACCTGCACTTCTACCGCAGCTCCAGAGTAACTGAATGTGTATGGATTTTCTGGTGTCACAATACATGGAGAACGTTCTGGGACAAGACCCTGGGTAGAGTCATATAACATAAGAATGGTACCATTAAAAAATACCCATAGTGCCCCTTTGAAAAACACTGGTTTATTTAGAGCTGGGGTTGGCAAACTCTTTCTTAAAGGGCCAAATATCAAGGATATGATGTCGATCCTTATATAGATATTAAACATGTAACTATTTAGAAACAAAAAGTCATTCTAGGCTCTGGGCCACAGAAAAAACAAGCACCTGCCCATGACTGCAGTATGCCAGCCTCTCATTTAGAACATCACTCAAGTGTGGCCCTGCTGCTTTAAAAACCTGCTGCCATTCATCATAAGCTTCTTTCTGCCTTCATGGAACCGCATGAGCCAAGGAGCAAGGCCACAGGACCTTGCAGAGTGAGGTGCAGCTATGCAGGCATACCTGCTTCCTGTAGGGTGTGATGACACCAATGTCACCAGCAGACACCCGACCAGAGGTGCCGTTGGCCAGGAGGCAGCAGTAGTGCATGACCTGGATGGCCTCAGCTGGGTTGAATGACGATAGGCTTCTTCCTTCCTGCAACTCGTTGCCCTGTGTTAATGAGGAGAGAACACTTCATTTACTCGATGAATATTTGCCAAGGGCCTATGATCAAGGAGCTGAAGTAGGTGTAGGGAATACACAATGAATAGATGGGAAAATCCCTACTCTCACGCAGAACTTATAGTCTAGCAGGGCAGATACACCACCCCGTAATTTTGAAATCACTCACAACTGTATTAAATGCTGCAAAGGAGAAGGACTGATTGCAGGAATTGATCAACCCAACCCATGGACTGATGACACTGGAGGGGAAGGAGAGGGAAGACTGCCTTCATGTAGCCACGCTATATAGGCTGCAGGCTGGGCAGGAATTGCCCGGCAAAGGCCAGGGCCATGCTAGAAGGGGGTAACAGGAAACCTGACCAGGCAGGATCACAGCATGCCAAGCCAGGGGAAAAAAGGTCAGTGTGGCCAGTGCCCAGGAGTCAGGACAGGAGCAGATGGCATGGCCTGACATGGAGACTGGCCAGGGGTGACGAGTCCACGGTGGCTGCAGTGAGGCCCCACCCCAGGCCAAGCATTCTCTGCTCACTCCGAATCCCCCCTTCCTTGCCTCTGCCACGAGCTGTCTCTTTCAGCCAACTCCTGGCTATGTCTAAAGCAGCTTTAACTCTCCTGAATTGTTCCTATGAGAATACAGATGAAGTGTTTCATCTTGAAAAAAATTCTTTCTTATATATTAATGATATATACAAACATAAAGACAGACATATAGACCAATGGATTAGAAAAGAGAGCTGAGAAATAAGCCCTTGTAATATATGGTCAAATTATTTTTCACAAGGGTGCCACAACCATCCACTGGGGAAAATAATAGTTTTTCAACTAATGGTGTTGGGACAACTGAGTATCCAGATGGTAAAGAATGAAGATAGACCCTCACTTAACACCATATACAAAAAAAAATAACTTAAAATGGATCAAAGACATAAACCTAAGACCTACATCTTTAAAACTCTTAGAAGAAAGCACGGAGGAACAGCTCCATGACATTGGATTTGGTGATATTTCTTGGCTATGACACCAAAATCACAAGCAACAATAAAAATAATAATAAACTAGACTACATTAAAATTCACAATTTCTGTGAATCAAAAGATACATCAGCAGAGTAAGGAGTTAATATCCAAAATATATAAGGAAGACTTAAAAACTCATTGACAATAAAAATCCAATTAATAATGGCTCCACATCACTAATCACTAAGCAAATGAAAATCAAAACCACAATGAGCCACTATCTTACACCCACTAGGCTGGCTACTATGAGAAAAAAAAGCAGGAAATTACAAGTGTTAGTGAGAATATTGAGAAATTGAAACCTTTGTGCACTGCTGGTGGGAATGTAAAATGATGCAGCCACTGTGAAAAGCAAGATGACTGTTTCTGAAAAAAAAAAATTTTAAAGAGTTAGTGAAAAAAAAAACAAACAAACAGAAAATTACAAGTGTTGGTGAGGATATTCAGAAATTGAAACCCTTGTGCACTGCTGGTGGGAATGTAAAATGGTGCAGCCACTGTGGAAAACAGGATGGTTGTTTCTGAAAAGAATGTTACAAAGAATTACCATATGATCCAGAGAATCCAGTTCTGGGTATATAACAAAACATATGGACTTCACAGCAACTTGGATGGACTTAGAGTCTACCATACTCAGTGATCTGTCACAGATACAAAGAACAGAGTACCACATGCTCTCACTCATAAGTGGACCCTGAACATTTACCATAATTTTATAAGAAAGTGATTGGCAGTAGTGGGACACTGCCCAAGGGGAGGGGGGGGATATATACACAACATCAATAAGGGTACCTGATCTCAAACCAGGCAAAGTGGGGACCAAAAGGAGGCCCAAACTTTACCTGTACGATATCCACTTGTATACCTAATCCTGAATTGTACCTCACATCTTTAAAATAAAATATTAAAAATAAATAAATAACAAAAAGAAGTGAGACTTAAACTAAAAAGTTTCTGCACAGGAAAAGAAATGAACAATAGTGTTAACAAGCAACCTACAAAATGGGATAAGATAACCAAAAATGATATAAACTATCAACAAAAATCTCTCAAAAGAAGATATACAAATGGCCAAAAGTCATAAGGAAAAAAAAACACTAATCATCAGTGAAATGCATATTAAAACCATGATGAGATACCATCTTACACCAGGAAGAATGGTCATTATTTAACAATAAAAAACCAATAGATGCTGGCATGGATGTGGTGAAAAGGGAATGCTTATGCACTGCTGGTAGGTATGTAAAATGGTATGACCTCTAGGGAAATCAGTATGGAAAGTTATCAACGAACTAAAAGTAGCTGTATAATTCAATTCAGCAATCCCACTACTTTGTATCTACCCCCCAAAACAGAGGTTGTTATCAAAAAAAAAAAAAGATGCCTGCAATTTACCTATATGATGACCACTTGTATACCTAATCCTGAAGGGAAGGGAAGTTATCATTTCATGGCTACTACATCTTTAACTTAAAAAAAAAAATTGAAAGCAGGTTCTCAAAGAGATACTTGTACATTTATGTTCATAGCAGCATTATTCACAATACCCAAATGTTTAAAATTCAAATATCCATTGATAAACAAATGAATAAACAAAATATGGTATAGACATACAATAGAATGTTACTCAGCCCTAAAATGGGAGGAAATTCTGATACATGCTACAACTTGGATGAACCTTGGGGACATTACGCTAAGTGAAATAAGCCAGCCACAAAAGTCTAAAAATACTCTATGATTCCACTTATGTGAGATATCTAGAAGAGCTGAATTCATAGAGACAGAATGTAGAATAGAAGTTACTATGGGCTGTGGGAAGGGAAGTTATCATTTCATGGGTACATATTTCCAATTTTGAAAGACAAAATGTTCTGGAGATTGACTGCAAAACAATCACTAATGAACGCTGCACTTAAAAATTGTTAACATGTTAAATTTTGTTATGTGTACTTTATCACAGTTTTAAAAACGTGAGGCCACTATGCTTCTCTGTAAGGAGGTGAATCTCCCTTTCTCTCTCATCTAATTTCTAAATAAACCATATTTTCCAATTTAAAAAAAATCCATGAACACCAGATAAAGCAGCGAGAATTTATTAATATTTCAAGACATATATCTTTTTGTTGTTGAGTCATATATAATCCATTCCTTTAGATTTACAATAAATAATTGAAGTAACTTTAAAAAAGATTAATGGGGTGGAAACTTACAGCAAAACTTTGAAATTGGAAAAATGCAATGAATAGCAACTAATCATTTAAGAAAAAATCAGGAAAACCTGTAAGTAGTAAAGGTGAAGATGTAGGAATAAAGTTGAATAACAATAGACTGGGCTGATTTATCTCATTAAAAGTAGTTACTAGACAACCCCTTTGGGTCCCCTCCTGCTCTGGGAGCTTTTCTGTCCTCTCAATAAATCCTACTTAAAAAAAAAAAAAAGAAGTTACCTCCAATTGGATCACATATAAAACCTAGTGGCTTCTAAGAAATACACTGAGAATAAATGATAAAGAATGAAAATAGAGGGCAAATTACAGGTAAAAAGAAAAAAGAAATGACAATATTAAAATGATACGGTGGAATTCAAGGCTAAAACATGAAACAATATAGAAGGACTTTACATAATGAAGATGATAAAACAGTAATAAATTGAATGCATAAAACAGCTAAGTACATAGACAAGAACAATTAGAATTCCAAAGAATCTGATGAAAATCACAATGATAACATTCTTCTCCTGCCACGGCACATCTAATGGACAGACTAGGTCAGGAAACAGGAGGAATGAGTGACTACCTGCATGCATTTATTTAATAAGCATACAAGCAATTTCACATCCCTCAGATAGAGAAGGTACTTTTTTTTGTATATCCTTAGAACATCTGCCAAAACTGACACCTAATTGGAAAAAAAAATTGGAGGGGGGGTGGGGTTCAGGATAACTCTGTCACCCAGGCTGGAGTGCAGTGGCACAATCATGGTTAACCACAGCCTCGACTTCCTGGGCTCAGGTAAAATCCTTCCACCTTAGCCTCCCAAGTAGCTGGGACTACTGGCACATGCCACCATACCTGGGTAATTTTTATGATTTGTGTGTGTGTGTGTGTGTGTGTGTGTGTGTGTGTGTGTGTGTGTGTGGAGACGAAGTCTCGTTATGTTGCCCAGGCTGGTCTCGAACTCCTGTGCTCAAGTGATCCTCCTGCCTTCACCTCTCAAACTGCTGGAAATACTGGTGTGAGCCACCATGCCCAGCCTGGGGAAAAAGTTTTAAAAGCAGGGAGTTTACACATCAAAGTTCTTGATGAGAACCTCATATAGTTCGTAATAATAAAAGAGGTGACCAAAAATGTCTTTGCTACTTAAAAATCAAGGAAAAATTGTCCTTGAATCAAAAAAGAAAATCATTGTCTGGAAAGCCATGGAAGGTGGGCCCTGAAAGAAGACAGCCATATGTGGGAACACAGCTGCCTCCTGCCTTACAACAAGAGATGAGGGGTCATGAACTAATTGTTCATCTTCAAGGAATTTTTTAAAAACAGTAAGTGGAGATAAATAAGGTGAATTAGTAAGGGGAAACAAAGAAAAATGCTGAAAATAATAAAGCAGAAAATAGAATATATGCATATGTCCAGAACTGGTTTTTCAATTGTACCAGAGGTTGACACATCTTGTCTGTAGAGAACCAGACAGTAAATGTCTTTGGCATTGACAAGGCCAGAGTGTGCTGTTCAACTCTGCCTTTACAGCAAAATGAAGCCAGAGACCCAGGGCCTGTCTGCTGCTGGGGCAGGCTCTTCCTGGTGGCAAGACCAAAGCTCCTTTGTTGTTTGTGTGATACTTTCTACTGCTTCCTCTGCCAGTGAGACCTGAGGCACAGTCAGGCACAGCAGGAGGGCACAGGTCCCTCCAGGGCTCACCCAGGGGATGAAATGCTGATGAGGTGAGAGAGGGCATGCACTCAGGGAAGGGGCGCTGCGGTTGGAGGGTTGGAGGCAACCTGATGCCTCCTCTTGGGCACTGGAGTAGACCTGCGGGAGGTGAGGGGTGTGCATGCAGGGAAAACAAGCACCAGACCCACAGAAGCCCTGCAGCTGCCACCACCAGGGACGAGGTCCCTTCTGTTCAGACAGCGGGTATGGACCATGTTCTCTGCGGTGAACCTGAGGAATGCTGCTAGGACCCACAGTCTCATCCCCCATGTTACTCTCAGGGCCCAGATCAGAGCCTCGTACATATGAGATGGGACACACACACATACACACACACAAATGGAATTATTTTGTTCTAGGAACCTATGGCATCTGTGTACTAGCTAGCATAGTTGTGAGAGACTGAGTTCAGCTTCAGTGAATTTTTTTTTTTTTGAGGTTCTTTCAGCGCATTTGCCCATTTCATCATGGGTAACATACAACCACACCTTCCCACGCCATGCTGAGAGTACCGTTTTTGACCAAAAACAGCAGGACCCCTGTGCCCCACCCTCCCTATTCACCAAATCTCTCCCCAAGTGACATTTTGTTGTTGTTTCCCTGGATGAAAAAAGTCCTCAAAGGGAAATGTTTTGCCTATGTGGAAGAGGTGAAACAAAAAATAGCAGAAGCACTAAAAGGCATCAAAATTGATGAGTTCAGAAACTCTTTTGAGCAGTGGAAAAAGCATTTTGATAGGTGCATTGCATCAAACTGAGAGTACTTTGAAGGTGATGTTTAAACATGTAAGAATAAATACACAATTTTGAAATAAATTCTGGGTTTTTTGGGTCCTCCCTCATAATTAGGTATGTGAAAAACACTTAGTAAATTAATTAATGTCCCTGGATGCTCTGTCCCACCAACCTATGATGTCTTTTTTTGTCAACTATTTGTTTCATGCCATATACTTATTTACTATTGTACTATGTTTTGTCATCTAGCGCAGTGGTCTCCAACCTTTTTGGCATCAGGGACTGGTGGTTCCCTGAAAGATAATTTTCCCACAGACCTGGGGGTAAGGGGGGCCATTAGGCATTAGATTCTCATAAGGGGTGAACAACCTACATCCCTCACATGTGCAATTCACCATAGGGTTTGCACTCCTATGAGAATCTAATGCCACTGCTGATTTGACAGGAGGTAGAGCTCCATTCACCTGCCACTCACCACCTGCTGTGTGGCCTGGTTCCTAACTGGCCACAGACCAGTACCAGACTGCAGCCTGGGGATTGGGGACCCCTGATCTAGAGAACTAAGTAACTCATTTTTCTTGTCTAAAACTGTGCACATTTACAACTCCATTCTATAATCATTTTCTCATGAAAAAGCCTGTTGTGATTTTTATTTAGGTTGCATAAATTTCATAGGTTGATAAAGATATGGATTCACTTGGGAGTACTGATAACTTTACATATTGGTCTCTCCTTTTATAAACACTCAAAGCTCTGGTTTTTCTCCTACAGGATCTTATTAATGTCTTGTTAGGCTCATTTCTAGAGACTTTAGAAGGATTTCTAGTGTGTTTTTCTTCGGAGGATGGGTAGAGCTGGCAAGACAGTGTAGAGTACATTCTCAGGGAGGGAACAGCATCAGCTAGCTCATGAGGAACTCACCCAGAGGAGACTGTATTTTGAGGTGTCCAGTTTGCCACATAGTCCCCCTGGACCTCCCTCCCTTCTAAAGGGTGAGCACTGCACAGCCACCTCCCTGCAGCTGCACTCCACCGGCTTTGGACAGGCCCCAGACAAGGGACTTATGGAGAGACGGAGTCAGGGCTGGATGGAACACATATATCTAAGGCCTCAAGGTGGCCAAGTGCAGTCACCTAGACTAATGTCTCCAGAAGGCAGGGCTGAAGTGACAAGGGGGCACTTGACACCATGTTCTCCTGTCCTGTAGAGCTGCAGCTCTAATTGCAGATAACTTGAACACCTCTCTTTTGAGGGGGTGGCTAATACAAAACTTGATTGCTAGTTCTAACAACTAAATTCTTAATACTATCTGATTTTAGTGAATGCTTGTCATTGTTTTTGGCTCCTGAGCCTCTGTGAGAGGGAGAGTCTGCCACCCACTGTCCCTCACACCCTTGGAATTGAGATGACCACCTTTCCTGTGGGGCTCTTTTATGACACTCTGAGCCTGCAGGGAATGACCCAGAAGGGAGGGCAGTGGTGCTGTCTGTGATGGTGGCAAGTTTCCTGCTGCCAGGCTCCCCTTGGCCCTGTGTCCCAAGCCTCATTGCCTTCCATCTGGGAGCTCCCTGGGCCCCTTCTCACCTCTAGAAACCAGTGCTCATCTGAGGTGAGCACCTCACAATAGTGCCCGTAATGCCCACTGGGGGCCAAGCACCCTTTCTAAGCTCTTTTGGTGCATCTGGTAGGAGAGGTCAGTACCTGGTCTGGAAGGGCGCAAACCCCCCAATGGCTCTTTACTCTCTGGACCAGCACAGCATCTGCCCCACCACAGGCGTTCATCACATGCTTAGTGATGGACCCTCACCTGGGATGAACAACCTTCAACCATACTACCCTTACTTGAAACAGTCAGTCATTCCACAGCTCAAAACACAACTTACCATCACACCATGGAAGAGGAGAGGGAAGCCCCTCTTAGGCAGCTTCTCCCAGCCTAGCAAAGAGGTCACTACTTTGGGATCTGCACAGGCTTCGAGCTCATTGTCATAAAAAAGCTGAGAGGGCAGCGCCAGCAGGGCCACATGGGATCTATAGTTCTTCACGAGCTTAGTGATCTACAGGGAGAGGATGGGTATTAGGTCACAAGGGGAAGTTGGCACACAAAACAGTTTCTGTCATGGGGAAGCAGTTCTGCAAAGCAAATGTGAAACCCACGTCAACTTCTGCCCCTCATGTAACTTATCAGCAGACCAAGCCTCTGGGATGACTGGAGAACCAAGGGTCCATTTTAATAGAAAACATGAACAGCAGGAAAAGAGAAGAGATGGCTTCTCCTTGTTCCTCTCCTGGGTCTGGTACAGCTGAGAAGTCTCTCAGAGGCTCCTGTGGCCAGGACAGAGGAAGGCGGACACCTGCACAATGCAAGCTGGGCCCTGAACCTGCTGTCATGCTATTCCAGCCGTTAAAGAAAGCCCCATGCAGCCCTGTCTCAGCTCAGCTGCAGGGACGAAGGAGCTCCTGGGCCCCTGGGCCAGGATGATTATGGACACCATGAGTCTGGGTGGCCTGGCTGAGACTTTACTGATAGAATTGAGGGCGATTGTGACATCACCAGCATGTCAAACAACTTTCCTGTTTGCCTCCAACTGGCCTGGAAAGTTCACTCAGTGCAGGAAATTCTTTCCTTGGTCCTGGCTTGACAACATAATCAACATCACGGCTTCGCCTGACTCAGTGTGACAAATTTTAACTCAGTTATGAGACTAGCCTCCAAGGTGTTACTCAAAACTCCAAACATGATCTAGTGTCATAGCACCTCTGCTTCAGCTGGATGGAGCAGGGAGCTGGGGAAAGAGAAAGAAGGCTCACTGGCCCCAGGGCTACCATGGCTTCAGCCACTCTGGGGAGAAAGGTGGAAGGTGCAAGACACTGGCCAGGCCCTGCATAGGACAAAGCCTAGATCTCCTGTGGGACAGGGGTCTGCTCACACTTGTGGCCACGTGGTGAGTGTGTGTGCTTTAGAGATAATGTAGTGGGGACAGTGGGGGCAGCTGACCTTCCCTTACTGTGGCCCAGTACTTCCACCTACATCTCAAGGGCAGTAGCCCTCCAGAAAAAAGCAGCTGGCAAGTCAGGAGCATGAAATGCAGCTCCCATTGGGCAGCAGTGCTCTTAGGGACCCTCTGGGCCAAGCAGCTGTTCTCAGTGCTGTCTTTTCTTGGGGGCAGCTTCATGGACTCTTCTGATAGTGGGTGCCTGTCTTGTAGGTGGTCCTTCAGGAGGCCTTCCTCAGTCTGAAGACCCCCATTCTACCACTGACAACCTGGAATAGGTTCTAGTCCTTTTCCCTGAAAATCTGCCCATGATCACTACATTGTCTGTTCTACCGAATGTCAATGCTAGTCATGTGAGCCAGATGGAAATCTATTCTTGTATGTGTACTCTACGAGTTGAGAGACTAATGTCACTTGGCTCACTGTTTAATGACGGGCCCTAGAGACCCAAGCTCAGTGTGACAGGAGCGCCCAAAGATGCAGATTCCAAAGCCCATCCCTCAGAATTTGGTACAAGGTCGGCTGAGAGCCCACCACCTGCACCTTAGTGAGCACCTCAGGGTCAGAGATCACACAGGGCAGCACCCCCTGTAGTCGAACAACTTTCCTGTTTGTCTCCAACTGCCCCGGGAAGTCTTGCTTTCTTTCAGGTAAAGTTATACAACTTACTTACTGTTTTTCCTACATTCACAGAGTACCACCAATGTAATAACTTCTTTGTATCTGACCCCACAGAACCCCAGCCATCAGCAAGACTGCCTGCAATTGCCAAACCTCTGCACATTTCCCAGTTCCTAGGATAAAGTAGGTGAGAAGGCAGGAGTGAGTTCCTGCTGCCAGGCTCATGACTGAGGAGACTTCTCAGGACAGTACCTTCACAGGGAGGCTGGGGGTGGTGGTGGGTGTTTCTGCCATGGTGGGAACACACCCCACCTGCACTCTGCCCATGAACGCATGGACTTGGGGACACAGAGTGAGACGCTTGATGGCTCCCACCCAGGCTTTCACTGTACTTTGGTAGCTTAACAGAATGAAGCAGCAGCGAGCTTACCAACAGTGGATTGTAAGTGCCACAAATACTAAAAGCGTTTTCGTCCTTCAGGTAGGCAGGTCGAGACATCAGCCTCTCCAACATAGACACGTTCAGCCCATACGCCATGGAGAGTCTTGACTTAATGACGGGGCCAAGCTGCAAGGGGTCTCCAGCGAGTACAATCTGTAGAGAAGATACTTGACAGTCCCACGCACACATTCACAACAGTGAAGGAGGAGGGCCAGGCCAAAGTGCATGGGCAAGCAGGGCCCCTGGTCACTCAGGCTGTAGGAGATGAAGGGAGAGGCTGGGAGATCAGGAAGGAAGCTGACAATGGCTTGGAGAGGACAATAGAACTGGAAAAATAACCAAAATGGCTTGAGACCCAAGCTCCTTCCTAGAGTGGTCTCCACCTGCTTCCCCAAGCCCTGCCATCTGCCGGTTCCTGCAGCCTGGATGTCTCTCCTGTCAACCTCTCAATATGCAAAGAGACAGTGCCCTGGGGATGTGGCCTGTCCTCTGAAAGCTTCAGTGTGCCCAGCCCTGGTGGACCTTTAGTGTTGCTCTCTGATGCTCTGTTTTGCTGAAGGCTCAATGCTGTACTGACATCGTGCTGCCGATCCCTGTCTCTCCCCTACAACCACCTTGACCAGAGAGGCAGCTCACCCCACGTCGCCCCGACCTCCCTCCAATGGGACTAGCCTTCATTCTTTGCCGGGGCCCCTCCCCTGGACTCCACCACACAGTGCCTGATGACCAAGGGGTGGGGAGCTGCCCTCAGGCTAGCATCCAAAGATAGGGCATCAAGAGCCTGGAACTACCACACAACAAATACCAGATGAGCATGTACTAACTGAGTAGACAGTGAGCTCAAGATGACGCCCATGTCACTTTCAGGGCACCCCAGGAAGCAGTGAGGAGGCAGTGACTCAGACAAGAACATCTGCTTTGGATAAGCAAAGCTGGAAGATGTGGGCAGCCAAAGGGAGTGGGCGAGGCAGAGGCAACCAGGCCTCAGGCACTGTCTTCTCCTACAGACACTGAGAGCTCATCTAGGGCAGGACCCCAGGTGTTGATTTTACCATGGCACCCCAATAACTGGGATGCATTTTAACATCTGTCTAAGTGAACGAGTTAAGACAAAGTGGCCACATTACTCCAAGGCCAAAAAAATAACACACAGGATGGGAACAAGGTGCTCCATGGCCTCTAGTTCCAATGCCAGGAGTCCTTTCACCTGACCCCTTAAAGTATTGACTGTTACCTGAAGAACCCTGGTACCCATCCCTGAGGGAAACATGATCAACAGGGGACAGCAAGCACACAGCAAACAGCAAATGGGCCTTACCTGGCCACTGACGTCTGAGACCAGCCCCAGAGGAATTAAGCATTCGGGCTCACTTGCCTGCCCGGCCTCATCCACGAACACGTGTGTGAAGTGCCCAACCCTAGAAGCAAAGGTGTTCTCAATGGTAACTCCCGTCACATTGTTTTAGCAAGCAATGCTCATGACACAGGCTGGCAAAGCCATGCTCGGCACCATGTGTCACAGCAGGGCTGCCCAGGGCTGTGTGAGGGTAAAGAGCCTGGATGTCACGTGGCTGGGAGTGACCATGGGCCGTAGCCTTTCATAAGATGCCAAATAATCCGCATCAGCACCTGGTGCTCCGTGAACAACAGATGTGTTTAAAAGATCTGTAGATGGACAACGGATGAGGGCTGGGTAGAAACAGGGTCCCAAGAGCCTCCTCAGGGCAGTTTCCTGGGTACAGAGTGTTTATGGCATGGTTTCAGCCCTACATTTGATTTCTAGTGATTAATCAGAACGCCCAGGGTTGAGTCCTAGCTACCCACTTCCTAGCTGTGTGACCCTGGGCAGGTTGTTTCCCCTATTTGCTCCCCCTCTCCATTTCCTACATGCCACGTGAGACATGGCTGCTGTGGAAGCAGCACGAGCTGGTCAGGGTGAGCAGTGAGAACAGGCCTGGCTGGGCAAGTGACCACAGAGGGCGGCTGCTCCCTCCATCTGTCCATCTTCCCTCAACGTGCCCTCCTGAGCCGCTCCCAGCAGGTCACTGCCCCACCTGCCATGCCAACAGACTGAGGCTACGGGAGCTCAGAGGACCAGGTCAGCCCTCTCTCCAGACCCTCACCACAGCCAGCTTCCAGGCAGCATGTGACACCTCCCCATGCCAACACCTGAAGGAGTAGATTCAGACCAGAGAGGACAGATCTCAGCCAGCCCCACACCAGTCAGAATGAAGCTTGGGCCTACGCCCTTTTGTTGGCTGAG
>CAUYQG010269698.1:0-20509 GCA_963574415.1 Tarsius wallacei
TTTTTTTTTCTTTTTTTTTACTGAATCGTATCCCAAAGCTAGTACAACGCTATGAAGATTTGTATGGATGTTTCTCAGAGGAAACAGAAGTCATTATTCAAATTAGACACCTGCACTCATATGTTTGCATATATGTGCCAATTTTACATATATATTAATACACACACACTCATACACAGTAGATGCATACATACACACTTTGGGATACGATTCAGTAAAAAAAAAGAAAAAAAAAATATTTTAAGCAGCAACTTGGATGAATTAGAGACCATCATCCTAAATGGCATAATGCAGGAATGGAAAACCAAATACCACATGTTCTCACTTGTAAGTGGGAGATAAACTATGTATCTGCAAAGAAGTATAGAATAACATAATTGACATTGGAAACTTATAAAAAGGAGGGTGGGATGTGGAGAAGGATGAAAAATCACCTATCAGATACAATGTTCACAAGTGGGCTGATGGGTACACTTAAAGCCCAGATCTATTTGCAACTATACAATGTATTCATATAGCCAAAAAACATTTGCACCGCCAAAGCTATTACAATTTTTTTTAAGTCTCCCATCAAAGAAAAGCCCATGACCTCATGGTTTTACTAGTGAATTTTACCAAACATTGAAAAAAATTAACCTATTACCAATTTTACTCAAACTGTTTTTAAAAATGATGAGGAGGGAATACTTCCAAAGTCATCCTAGAAGGCCAGCATTATCCTTATACCAAAAACAGACAAGTAAACAACAACACAAAAACTACAAGCCAATATCACTAATAAATATGGATGTAAAAATCCTTAACAAAATACTAGCAAACTGAATTCAACAACCATTAGAAGCATCACTCATCATGATCCAGCAAGATTCGTTTCAGGGATGTAAAGATGGTTCAGCATACATAAATCAATATAAGTGATACATCACATTAGTAGAAACAAGAAAAAATATGATTGTTTCAATGAATGCTGAAAAAGCACTTGATAAAATTCAAAATCCCTTTATGATAAGAATCATAATAAACTGGGTATAAAAGGAACATGCTTGAATATAATAAAAGTCATATACGACAAACTCACAGCAAGAAATAATGAATGGAAAAATTGAAATCCTTTCATCTAAGATCTGGAACAGGACAGTCTGCTCACTTTCATCACTTTTGTTCAACATAATACTCCTGGCAAAGACAATTTGCCTAGAAAAATAAATAAAGGACATCCAAATTGGAAACAAAGAAGCAAAATTAGGGTAGTTTGCAGATGACATGATCTTATACTCAGAAATACCCAAAGAGTCCAACACAAAACTGTTAAATATAATAAATAAAATCAGTAAAGTTACAAGACACAAAATCAATATACAAAACCAGTGGTATTTATACACAACAAGAGCGAATTATCCGAAAAAGAAATCAAGAAAAAACTCACATTTACAAAAGCTACATAGAATATAAAATACCTAGGAATCAATTTAATCATAGAAGTGAAAGTTATATGCAATGAAAACTGTATAACACTGATTAAAAAAATTGAAGACACAAAAAAGAAAAAGGCATTCCATACTCATCAATTAAAAGAATTAATATTGTTAAAATGAAAATGCTACCTAAAGCAAATTGCAGATTCAATATAATCTCTATCAAAATATAAATGACTTTCTTCACAGAGATAGAAGAAACAGTCCTAAAATTTATGTGGAACCAAAAAAGCTAAAGTAATCCTGAACAAAATGAAGAACGCTAGAAGCATCATACTACCTGACTTCAAAATATACTACAAAGCCATAGTAACCCAATCAGCACAGTATTGGCATAACAACAAACATAGACCAATAAAACAAAATAGAGAATCCAGAAATACATACATGCATTTACAGCCAACTCATTTTCAACAAGGTGCCAAGAATATACAATGGGAAAAGGAAAGTCTCTTCAATCAATGGTGCCGAGGAAATTAGATAACCATATGTAGAAAAATTAAACTAGACACCAGTCTCTCAGCATATATAGAAATCAACTAAAAATAATAGATTAAAGACTTAACTCTAATTCATGAACCTTCTAGAAGAAAACATTGGAGAAGTATTCCAGGACATTGGTCCAAGCAAAAAGTTTTGTGTAAGACTTCAAAAGCACAGGCAACTAAAGCAAAAATAGGCAAATGGTCTATTCATGCCCTTTGTCTACTTTTTAATAGTTTTTTTTTTCCTTTCAGCTCATTTGAGTTGTTTGTAGATCCTGGATATAAGGCTTTTGTGAGATACATAATTAACAATTATTTTTTTCCATTCTGCAGGTTGTCTCCCCACTCTCTTGATGGCATATTTTACTGTGCAAAAGCTTTCAGTTTGATGACGCACAGGCATTAAAAGATGTAAAGACAATTAAATGAGGAAAGAATAGACTTTTCAAAAAATGGTACTGAAATAATTGAAAATGTGTATGCAAAAATAAAAAGCTTAATCCATACCTTGTACCATATATAAAAATTAGCTCAAAATAAATTATAAACTAAATGTAAAATTTTAAAATATTAAACTTCTATAATAAAATATAAGATAATGTACTTATAATCCTGAATTAGTCAACAATTCCTTAGATACTAAACAAAATGTAAATACCCTAAAATTGAATAATTGAATTTCCTCAAAATGTAAAATGTTGCTTGTCAAAACATACTGTTAACAATTCAAGTGTTCATCAACAGATGATTAGATAAATAGATGGCAGTATTTCCATAATTTAAGTGAAAACCAATAAAAAGAAATGAACTATCAATATACACAATAACACAAGTTACCAACCAAATAATTATCTGAGTGAAAGTAGCCAGATAATTATAAATATTGTGAAATTCCACTTTATAACATTCTAAAACTCACAAACTAATCTAAAGTAGCAGAAAGTACATCAGTAATTACCTGGAAAAGGAGCAGTTAGGAATGGAAGGCATGGATAACAAAGGAAACTTTGGGAATGATGGATATGCTCACCATCTTAATTGTAGTAATAGTTTCACATACGTCAAAACTTATCAAGTTATATACTTTAAATATGTGAAGTTTATTGGGTGTAGATTGTGCATCAATAAGCTGTTCAATAAAATATATATTGTTAAGAAAGGAAAAGGCAAACTACAGAATGAGAAAAAGAAAGCTGAAAATTCATATCTAAAAAAGAACTAGAATATATAAAGAAATCTCAAAACAGAATTTTAGGAAGACAAATAACTCAATAAAACAAATTGGGCTGAAGATTTGAATAGAACTTTCAAAAAATTTTCAAATAAAAATATGAAAATATGTTTACATCATCATTCATTAAGTAAAAGCAAAATAAATCCACAGAGATACCACTATATGCATATTAAAATGGCAACAAAAATAGTTGACAAGTTAAATCAAGGATGATGAGCAGCAAATCTTATACACTGGGAGTGTAAAATGTTACAGCCACTTTGGAAAACAATGTATCATGTACTTGCCATATGACTTTGCAATCCCACTTCTAAATATTTATCCAAGTTAATGAAACACATGTCCAAAGAAAGACTTTTAAGTGTATGTTCATAGCATTATTAATTCTCCTTAATAGACAAGAAGTGAAAATAACTCTAAAGTCTTTCAAAAGGTGAATGTGCAAACAAACTAACACATCCATATAAAGGAATACTGTCCTGCAATAATTAGGAATGCATTTCTGATACTCATGCAACAACATGAATAATTCTCAAATGCATTTTGCTAAGTAAAAGAAGGCATACTTAAAAGGCTAAATATGCTCTGATTCCACATATACAATAAATGGAAAAGGTAAAATTAAATAGTAGCAAATTGATCAGTAGTTATCAGGTGCTATGCCTGGAATTATGTATTGACTACAAAGAGATTTGAGGGAATCTAGGGTGGTAGTGATGAAACAGTTTTATAAATATCATGATTTTCATGTGGTTACATGACTATATCAAACTAAGGGCTGTCCCTTAAAAGTGTGAATGAATTTTAATGTGTGTAAATAACACTTTAATTCTAAAAAAGCAACTAATAACAGGAAACTAAAGTTTTAAAAGCAAGTCACATCGTACCATTTCTTTCTACAAAATGCACAGTTCATTCGGAATAGAAGCCAAGTTCTCACACAATGGTTCACAGGATCCTGTACAAATCCCCCTCTCTCTGGCCATCTTGTCTATTACTATCACTCTCACTCATGCTTCTCCAACCACACTGGCACCTTAGTCTTTCTTAAACACATCAAACAATCTTCTGCTTGAGAGTTTTTGAATGTGCAGTTCCCTGTGCCTGGAATTCACCTCACCTACATCACTGTAAGTTTTACTTCCACACTTCTTTTACGTTTTTAGTCAAATGTCATTTCTTCACTGATGCTTTACTTTTAATTCTACCCCTTCCTTATTGATGCTCTTTGTTTTCCTTCCATGTTTTTTCTACACAGAATATGTCACTATCTGGCAACTTAAATGTTTTAGTTGTTTATTTCTGTTAATGTTCTTTCTCTGCTTACTTGAATGCAATACTAATGAGGATAGAAAAAATTTCAAGGAAGCTAGTAAGATGGCAATAGAACCAGTGAGAGTGTGAAAGTCTGCAAAGGCAAGTATCCATAAAGACAGTCTGCGTGAATGGGTGTGTGCAGATGAGTGAGTGAAAGTCAGTCTGACGGAGACTCAGGATCAAGCACCCGGGGGTCCCCTCTGGAGGTGGACGCAACCCACCACTGCCCTGAAGTCGGGCACTCTGGTGCACAGGAGCATCTGCCATTCTCGGGAGTCTCTCGGGTGGAGGCAGCAGAGATCAGCTGCTCTTCAGCAACTGGCACCTGGCCCACACATCTTAGCTGAGTGGGAGACTTGGCGGCGGCAGCAGCAGCAGCAGAGGACCAGTTGAGTGAGTCTGGATCTGATTTATCCTCCTCCCAAAGTAGTCTATGGGGCATCTGACCCAGGCTAAGAGCAACCCAATTGACCTGTGCCCAGAGCAGAAAGTAGGGGCTGGAGACTGGAGCCTACTCCTTATCACAGTGGCAGCCAAAATTGATGGTGGTACTTGGGAAAGGAACCTGAACTTCCAGAAATGGCCACAAAAGGAGTTCTTTTTTTTTCTTCCTTCTGGTTTTGTTTATGTTTTTGTACTTGTTTTTGTGTTTGTGTGTGTGTGTTAGTTTTTCTGTTTGCTTATGGGTATTTTTGAGGGTGAGTGCATCATCAGTTATTTTGTTTGTATATTTTTGTACTTTCTTTTTTTTGTTTTAGTTTTTTTCTTTGTTTATTCATTAGTTGGTATGGTTGCCCATTTTCCTTCTTTTCTTCCTTCTCTCTCTTCATCTTTCTTTCATCTCCCCTCTTCTCTTATTTTGCTTTCAAGGGGCATACATACACCCCCACAGCATGTACAGATTGGAAGGTGGTTGAAAGTAGCTTCAGTGGGCCCACACCCCTGTGAATACATACTGCGATCTACAGATAGCTCCTGAACCATAACTTCCCTCATCATACTTTAAACAAATCTCAAAACAGCAGAAAGCATAGCCCTCCATCCCCAGTCCTGCTTCAAAATTGAACAAATGAAGAAGAGGATCACAGGTCCCATCCAGACTCCTGGGAAGACAGCACCTGAGAATACAGACTTCAGAACTCAAACAATGAAGAGCCTCCAGAACAATTGGACTCAAACTACAAACCCACATATCAAGATATTAACAGAGAAAATGAATCAAAATGAGGAGAGACAAGAGGAGAGAATGAAGGAGTTGATAACTGAGATGATGGCAACAAAGAATACAGTAAACAAAATAAATAACAAAACAACAAACATAGAAAGCAGAATTAACCAAGCAGGAGAAAGAATCTCAGAACTTGAGGACCAAAATATGGAAGTAATATAAACTGTTAAAAACATAGAAAAGAAGCTTTAAAAGCTGGAACAAAGCTTCCAAGACATGTGCAATTGTATCAAGAGGCCTAACCTATGATTAATTAGCATTCCTGAGGCAAATAGAGAGACAGAGACCACACTGGAATAAACATACCATGAAATTATCCAAGAAAACTTTCCTTACCTCATCAGAGATGAGATCATTCAAACACAAGGAATTCAGAGAACCCCTCCAGACCAGCTCTACAAGAAACACTTAAGAAAGTACTGAACAGAGAAGAAAGGGAAAAAAAGAACAAAAATATTCTTCCAAAGAATGCAGCTCTACTAGAAAAGTCAAGAAGGAGATCTGGAAACTCAATTTGATGCTTGACCAAATGGCTTAACAGATACCTACAGAATACTCCACCCAACAACCACAGATTATAAATTCTACTCATCACCACATGGAATGTACTCCAAGATCAACCGCATACTAAGCCAAAAATTAAGAATAAACAAATTCTATAACATCAAAATTCTGCCATGCTTCTCAGACCACAGTGGAATAAAAATAAATATTAACACCAACAAAGCTCCCCCAAAACCCACAAACACATGGACAATAAACAGCATGATACTGAACAATTCCTGGGTAAATATGGAAACCAAAGCAAAAATCAAAAAATTTCTGGAAACAAATGAAAATAAAGACATATCTTACTAAAACCTCTGGGATGCCATGAAATCAGTATTGACAGGGGAATTCATTTCTACAGGATCACACATTGAGAAAATGGAAAGATCACAAGTTAACAGCATAACAAATCACCAAAGGGAGCTGAAATGACAAAACCAGCAAAACCCTAACTTCAGCAGAAGAATCCAGATCACCAAAGTAAAAGACCAAATACAGAACATAGAATACAAAAACATCATAGAAAAAAAATCAACAAAACAAAAATCTGGTTCTTTGAAAGGATAAACAAGATTGACAGACCCCAAGCCTGATTGACCAAGAAAACGAGAGAAAAAACCCAAATAAACATAATCAGAAATGCAAAAGATCAAATCAAAAAGAACCCTAAAGAAATACAAAAAAAAATCAGAGATTACTATGCACACCTGTGTGGAAACAAACTCGATAACCTAAATGAAATGGAGGACTGTCTGACATCATACAACCTCCCAAGGTTGAAAAATGAAAAAATTGAGACATTAAACAGACCAAGAGTAACCCAGTAAATCAAGTCAGTCATTAAAAAACTAGTCCTGGACCAAACAGCTTTCCAGCGGAGTTCTACAAAACATACAAGGAAGAGCTAATACCAATCCTATTGAAAATGTTCCAAAAATTGAGAAAGATGGAACTCTTCCCAAATCATTTTATAAAGCTAATATCACACTGATACTCAAAATGGGTAAAGATCCAACAAAGAAAGAGAACTACAGGCCAATATCCCTGGCGAGCAAAGATGTAAAAATACTCAAAAAGATTCTAGCAAATCAGTTCCAATGACACGCCTCAAAAATCTTCTACCATGACCAACTAGGTTTCATCCCCGGATGCAGGGATGGATCAACATCTGCAAGACCTTAAATGCAACTAAATACATCAACGGATATAAAAATAGGAATCACATGGTTATATCATTATATGCAGAAAACACCTTTGATAAAATTCAGCATTCCTTCTTGATAAAAACCCTTGAACATCTTGGCATACAGGGAACATACCTCAAAATAGTGAGAGCTGTCTATGATAAACCCAAAGCCAACATATTTCTAAATTGACAGAAATTGAAAACATTTCTCCTGAAAACAAGACAAGGCTGCCCACTTTCATCCCTCCTGTTCAACATAGTGTTGGAAGTCCTAGCTACAGCAATAAGATGAGAGAAGGAAGTCAGGGGTATCCAAATAGGAAAAAAGGAAGTCAAGTTATCCCTCATGCTGATGATATGATTCCACACCTTGAAAATTCAAGATAATCTGTCAAAAACCTTGCACTGATAAAGGACTTTGGCAAAGTCTCAGGACACAAAATCAATGTGCAAAGGACAGTCACATTCTTATACACCAACAATAAACAGGCAGAGAACCAAATAAAAAGCAGAATCCCATTCACAATAGCAACAACAATAAAAAAATGATACCTCACCATCTTCTTAACCAGAGAAGTGAAAGACCTTTACAATGAAAACTGCAAAACATTACTCACAGAAATCAAAGATGACACAAGCAAATGGGAAAATATCCTATGCTCATGAATTGGAAGAATCAACATTGTTAAGATGTCCATCTTACCAAAGACAATCTATAGATTCAACACAATACCCATTAAATTGCCAACACCATTCCTCTCAGACCTGGAAATGACAATACAGAAATTCATATGGAGGCATAAATGACCACAAATAGCCAAAACATTCCTCAGCAAAAGAAACAAAGCAGGAGGTATCACATTTTCAGACTTCAAACTCTAGTATAAGGCTACAATCAAAACAGCCTGGTAATGGCACAAGAACAGGTATATAGATCAATGGAACAGAATAGAGATTCCAGAAGCAAAACTTCAATTTCTCAACCAACTTATCTTCGACAAAACCTCTTCCACTATCGACCACTGGGGAGAGGGGAGCTTTCTCAGTAAATGATGCTGGGAAAACTGACTGGCCACGTGCAGAAGATTAAAACAAAACCCCTACCTATCACCATACACAAAAAATCAACTATAAATGTATCAAAACCTAAGCGTAAAACCTCAAACTATAAGAACCTTAGAATGCAGGAGACACCCTTATGGAAGTTGGGACTGGCAAACAATTCCTGGTCAAAACCCCAAATGCTCTTGCTGTAAGAGATAAGATAGACAAGTGGAACCTCATCAAACTGCAAAACTTCTGCAAAGGCGAAGAAACCATCAAGAGAGCAAGGAGACAGCCCACAGAGTGGGAAAAAAATATTTGCCTACTGTATATCCGACAAAGGCCTAACATGTAGAATCTACAAATAATTCAAATATGCAGGAAATAAAACAACAGACAGCCCAGACAGTGAGCAAAAGATATGAATAGACGCTTCTCAAAAGAAGACATGAGCAGTCAACAGATACATGAAAAAATGCGAAGCCTTACTAGTCATTAAATAAATACAAATTAAAACCACACTGAGATACCACCTAACTCCAGTCAGGATGGGCGTCATCAATAACTCAAAAAAACAACAGATGCTAGAGAAGATATGGGGAAAAGGGAACATTTGTGCACTGTTGGTGGGAGTTTAAACTAGTGCAGCCACTGTGGAAAACAGTGTGGCTATTCCCGAAAGATCTAAAAATTGACCTTCCATATGACCCAGTAATCCCCCTTCCAGGGATTTACCTGGTGGAACTCAAATCATTCTACAAAAAAGATATCTGAGCATGCATGTTTATTGCAGCACTATTTACAATCGGAAAAACATGGAACCAACCATGTTACCCATCAAAAGTAGACTGGATAGAGGGAAATGTGGTGCATATACATGATATAATATTATGTAGCCATAAAGAAGAACAAAATATAAACTTCTCAGCAACTTGGCTGGATTTAGAGTCTATAATACTCAGTGATCTATCACAGAAACAAAGAACTGAGAACCAAATATTCTCACTCATAAGTGGACCCTAGACAATTAGCATAATGTCCTAAGAAAGGGATTGGCAGTTGTGGGACACTGCCAGGGGAGGAAGCAGGGAACACACCTCATCAATAAAGGTAACTGATCTCAGGCCAGGAGAAGTGGGGACCTAGGTCAGTCCCAAACTTTGCCTGTACAATAATCCTTTGTGTGCCTGGTCCTGAATTGTACCCTACATCTTTTAAAGAATTATTTTTAAAAAGAAAAAATTTTGGATGTTATTCCTTCTATTGTATCTTCAATACCTAGAATAGTGTCTGACATATAGTAGGTGCTCAATAAATATTTGCTGTGTAGATATTTAAAAATGGACCTAATAGGAGATGAGGAAGGAGAAGTAGGCTTTTTATGACCAGATCATAAAAGGACTTTTTTTCCTGTGGGGACTGAAGAGAAATGACAAGAAGCTGGAACTTTATCCTGGGAGAAATTAGAAGCTACACAAGGAATTTAGGAAGTGAGTAACAAACGTTTAAAATTTGCATTTTAGGAAAGCTACTCTGACTACCATGTGGGAGCTTGATAGCAAGGATACATAACAGGAGGTATTGAAACCAATTGTGCACATCTTTTGTCAGTCCATGTGAGACAATAGCCGATTGTACTAGGGTTATAGCAGTAGGTTTGGATAGAAGTTATGAAATTCACAGATATTCTGGAAGTCTTCTGGGATTTATCACCCTCTCTTCAACAAGAACTCCATTTGCACTCATTTCTCAGTGCCAAATATGTATCTACACTTATTGATTAGGTTGTCATTAAATACTTCCCTTGACTTTCTCAAATATCATTTTCTCCACTGGGATAGAGACCATATCTTTTATTCCTTAAGTGTGCTTTGACAACACCTAGGACTATGTTTACCAATGACTACGCAGGTAAAAGACAACACTAAATTTTAAGCAGTCAGTGATCTAAAAGAAAAAAAAATCCAGAGATTCCACAAAATTTAGCTTTGTCATAATTGTTCAGAGAGCTCATCTCCTTTATTCATTTTTCTTCATGCTGCTCTTTTGTGTCTTTGGAAGTCAAGTTAAAATGCTACATTTCCTTTTCTTCACCCAAGTCTGTTTCCATTAAGTGGGCAACATTAAGGTTTGAAAACCAAGAACGTAAAAACTGGAATCATCTAGAAATGTAAACAGTTTGCAAGTTGCTTCTCTTTATCCTAAGTGAATTTCCAAATGATACCCCTTCTTGCTGCACTGCAGAGATTGTTTATGGAGTAGAAGTGTGATGTACACACCAATTCAGAAAAAAAAATCTGGAATCTATCATTTTATTTCTAATTGATAGTGAGTGGGAGCCAAATGCTTTCTGATCCAGTTACATTTGTCATTTTTGGACGCCTTTATTGGCATAAGACCTATAAACACCAGCCGGTCATGATTAGACGCTTGTGAACTGGATGACATTCAGTTTGCCATTAACTCTCAGGCACTGAGACTCAGCCAGTAACAGAACACTGCACTAACTGATCTGGTAACTTGATCATGCACCTCTTAGCACAGAGTTACAATAACAACTTCCTCTCCAGAAGAGAGGGTTTTTCATTTTAAGTACAATTGTATGCAAGTGTTTAGCATTTAGGAAGCCTGGTAGACTAAAATCTTCCACTTTATTGTTTCAGGAAGAAGCAGATTGTGAAGTCAAATGACCCCAGAAAGGAGCAGTTTCTCTTTTTCTCTTCTGAGTAAACACGATCAGAAAAGCCAAATCTGAATAAGAATTAACCCATAAATTAGCATTTCAAAATTAGATAAAAATCCCTAGCTTATCCAATTAAATATACCTCCTAGTTTATGTGTAAGAAGAAAAGCAGTCACCCAGAAAAAAATTATTGAGAACCTAGCATGTGCCAAAGAATGTGCTTGGCACCACGGCAACAAGGATACAAGGGAAATATGACATGTCTGCTGCTCAAAGGTGCTTATGAGATAAAATAGTTCATGACATAATTAAAAAACAGAAAAAAATGTAGTTAAATAACTCTTGAGTCATAGAGATGAAACATATCCAGAGTTAGAGTTAGAGGAACCATATTTTTATAGGTACCTGAATTGTCATGAGAAGGGTTGTGGAAGAACTTCTCTGAAGATGTAAAATAAAATTTTAGCAGCCTCTATCTGAAAGCCCCACACTGCTTTTCATTTGGCCAGTCAAGCCTTGAAATACCCATTTCAAAGACTGGTAACACTCTTGGACTACTCCCCAGTTCCCATTACAGTGCCTAAAATGGAAATGATTCTTTTCCTGACAACCAATAGAAATACACACTTAATCCGCCAGCATGTTTATACCTGGATACTTCCCTCATGGGAATGGTACCCACCACAACACTATCTAAGTGAGGGGAGGACTCCGTTATTGAATTGTTCGTAATTAACCTTAATATCGCTATTCAGTATTGAGTACTGTAATTCTAGTTATTCTAGATGTAGGACTTAGTGATAAGTTTGTGAATCAAATGATACATCTGGTAAGTTCAGAGCCATGAGGGATGAGTCTTACAGAGCTAAATAGTATGTCTGGCTGTTTCTTTGCTATTGAAAACTATTCAGGAATGAAGTTATTCCACTCAAGTTTGGAGTCACCCTTAAGTCTCAAAGATTATATAATTCCCACGATAAAAGCTACTTGGAGTTCTGGCAATATGCTATTAGCATGGGGAGGTAAAGGAAAGCACTTTTACACATTTGTTGCACTGAAAGATTTGCCATCCCTGCTGGGCTGTGGGCTGTCACCAGACCCTGAGACATGAATCTCTTGTGGTCATTTTAGTGCTTGTGTAACTCGAAAAGGCTATGGACTTAAACTGGAATTTCAAAATGATTGGTCCATGTTTGCCACTAAAGTAATTGCTCCAACTATTTTAAGAGGAGGACTGAGAGCCTAAAGTCCCCAAATGACTTACTCCATACACTGTGGAAGACCCAACAAAACTTCAACAGGGCGGTCAGTGAAATTTAACTTCCTCATTCAAGCTGCCTACCACCTGAAGGCTCAGACAGAAATACTGTTCTGGGGGGAACAGCACATAATGAGCTCCCATGAATATAGCTTGAGTAGTCCTAAATAAGACCTGGTTTTAATTTCATGAGGGAAGCATCAAGGGAACCACATATCTTTAGCAGTCTATGAATAAAGTCTAAGAATGACTTTATGAGTCTCCTTCCAATATGTGAAACTTGTTGGAGACTTATTAAACTAGCTTTGTTACCTAGGTGCTGGTCAAATCTTGGGCTATGATCAGAGTCTGAAATAACTGTCAAAAGATGTTGCCTGAGCTGATTTTGAGTGTCTCCTGGATATTGAATTGATGAAACTCAAGAACTCAAGTAAAAAGTTACTTTCACTGCAGGCGTTAGAAGCACCCCAGGTGATACCTGTCCCTCCCCATTCTTTGAAAACTTGCAAGAGTTAATCCCAGGGATTAATTAATATTCTGAGTTTTCAGAACTGGAAAGCACTTTAGAGGTAAACTAACTCTAAGCACTTATTTTACATGAGAAAACTGAGTCATAGAGAGGGTAAGTGACATTTCCCAGATCACAAAGCTAGTTGGTGGCAATCCAACAAAGATAATCTTGTTCAACTGACTGTTAGTTCAGTGTTGTTTTCACTCCATTAGGAAGGATGAAGGCATTCCAAACTGGAGGAGCAATTACAGGAATGCACACATAGAAAGAGGACATGAGGTTGTGTAGGGACCATGGGAAGTGATTATCAAAGGTAAGTTTATTGAATGGCTCATCTCTTTGAGCAATTAAGCTTAATGTCATTTTGATAATAACTTCTCAAATTTGTATAGAGCTTTATGGTACACAGAGTGGTTTTATAGATATTGTTTTATTTGCTTCTATCAACAAGTCTTCAAGAAAGACACGGGAGATGGTTTTCCATTTGAAAGAGGAAGGACTAAAACAGAGAGAATATGTAAACTACACCAAATTAGTTACCATTCACCCAACTGTGTTTTCCTAAATCTAAGCTCAATACTTTTGTACCTGGCACCAGATATAAAGAACTCCATCCATTATATTATCAAATGTCATGTCTTACTCAACTAACATAATTTTAGTTTATTTATGCGTGTTTCTCTTAAGTCTAGTCATCACCCTGTGTACAATTAATGATGAAGATAGTTAATATTTACAGAGTTCTTTGCTTTTATCAGTCACTGTCCTAGGCCTCTCAAATCTATTAACTTGTGGAATAGTTCAAAATCAACCTGAGAGACTGACATTATTGTCAAACTTATTTTATAGATTAAAAAATTAAAGAACAGAGTGGTTATGCAATTTCCTCAAGGATAATATGCTAATAAATGGTAAAGCCACGATTTGGGCTTAGACAATCCAAGCTCCAGAATATCCACTCAACCACTACTGTCTATATTGTCACTCTAGGTGTCTAGAAGTAGAAGTGTTGCTAGTCTTGTCACACTGAAAAATCACTCTTTAATTTGTGGTTGTACAATAATACAAAAAAATCCCCCTTCATTGCTTTGCTGCCATCTTCTATAGCATGGGACAATAAGAAATCAGGCTATGGAAAAAATGTCACTTTCTTATGCAGGAAACACTGAGACTTGATTGCCCATGATGCCTCTTCAAACATTAGAACCTCTTTTATCAAAAATATTACATGATAAAATGTCCCCAAATGGGTTCATATTTTTTAGAAAAAGATGACTCTCATAGAAGCATAGTGTTTTCCCATAACTAATGTTTCATCAAATATTGCATACATATAGTAAATAATATAGGTTTAGGGAGAATGCAATCTAAATGTAACAGCTTCACATATTATAATAGCTCAGTTGTCATGACAAAATCTATTGCTATTGACACACCTAAACATAATTTACTGACAAACAAATGGTGATTTTCGAAAATCAATATCAAAGATTGTGAATTAACTGATAAAGGGAAAGTTTGTTTGAGTAAATAAGCACTTCAGTTTTCTGAAAATGATATGGCAGAAGCAAAATGCTCCTTAATTATTGCCTTATGGTACCACAGAGTATAAACCAAGTAAATGAAGATGAGAAATACCCTTTCTGTGGCTGTCTTCTAATTCTTTATCCAGAATGACATAGTTATAGTTACTACAGTCTATAAGATAACTGTCTATAGTTGTCTGTTCCTCCCTCAGCTCCTTTGCTCCTTCCTTTTTTTTCTTTTTTTATTCTTACCTTTTTTCAACAAGTACATTTTGAGTGTTAGGAATGCAATGATGAACAAACACATAGACAACATCTTTCTAATTTAGCTTAGAATCTAATAAGAAATATTAGCATGTATTTTTTAAAGAGTTTCACTAATGAATGTGTAATTACAAATAGAGATAAATGTTCTGGAGGAATGGAACAAGGTTTCTGACCTAAAAGACAATAGTGGTGACTGTAACGGAAGGTTTCATCTAAGGTAGTATTTTTTGAGTTACGATTTTAAGAATGCGTAACAGTTAGCTGGGTGAAGGAGGAAGATCACATTGCTCCAAGTCTTTAAGGCAGATGGAACTACAGCATATTCCAGAAAATGAAATAAGGTCAGTGTAACTGGGACATAGAAAACAAGGGCAAAGTGGTCTGAGATGGCCCTGGAAAACTTGAAGAAATTAGGCAACATTAATTTATACAGATCAGTAGTTCTGCCACCTTCTTATCTTCCTTCCCACTGCCTAGATGCCTGATTCCTCTTCACACTTGTGACTACCATTTACATTATTTGAGGATTTCTTATGGAAGTTTGTATAAGTACTGTCTCTGATCTGCAAACCAGATAATCAGATTCAAGATATGAAAAGATATTGCCTAGAGTTGGACAGCTTGATGCAAAAATAAGAGATGACAGAAATTTTAACCATATGCTTCTGGATGAATTAGCTTGATAGAAAATATTGATGACTCCTGTAAAAGAACATAGACTGACTTTTCATCACAAACTGAGAACATATTTCCCTAAGCACAGAAATGAAGAAAAAAGTCTTATTTATGTTTTCACTCTTACTGGCCCTCCCCCTTGAGTTTTCTCAGAGTCAGAAATATATGTGAACCCATGACCTGGAGTCAACAGTCCATTTGTACCTCCTACCTCAAGCATGGATCTTCCGTGGGGAGAAATCTATTTACCTGATGGCTAGAAGTAGCCACTGGTCATTATGAAGGACATCCAATTTGTTTGACTCCTCTGGTTGTAAAAATATGGATCTTACTTTTCCCTTGATCAAATGGATTCTTACCTTTTTACATACTTTCCTTTAATGCATAGTAATTGTTTGTGGTTTATATTTCATATCTTACCTTTGATAATGACTTCCTGTGGCTCCTACACAGCCTCATGCCTTCTTTCTACGTGTGTTTTCTCCTTTGTGCCTACTTCCTTCCTCAAACTGGTTCAGTTCATCCTTGGGCAAGCAGAGGTTCTCAATCATAATCACCTCATAATCCATGTGATGCTACCTTTGGATCAGGGCTTCACATTTGGCCAATCAGCTGTTAGCAATGAAGAAAAATCTAGTGTAGTGTTATAGTGTACAACAATTAAGCACATGAAAGGTGTGGGAATGTGTACCAAAACACAAAGACATCACACTCTGATGCAGAAAAGAAGCAGAGTCTATTATCTTGGGCTTTTTAGACTTAGACCAATGTGCAAAACTTCTTTCTAGTTATCCTGGTTCTTTGCCATTGGTCAGAGGACTGTTTTTAAAACTGTGTTCTAAGGATCCTTGAGGTTTCTACGGAGAAATGTCAGGGCAAAAGACTTCCATTTACTACTTCAACAAAGTCAGATTCACATTGATCAATTTTATATATTTGATTTCTCTTTAAGTTTTTATTTACAGAAGTGGTCTCACAATGTTGGTGCTCTGTGCTTAGGCTCAGGGAGAGATCAGCCATGTGCACCTTTGGGCTTCTCTGAATAAGAAAAGATGGCAACCATCTCTGCCCTGAACTGGTAGTGTCACCTCTTGTCAAGTGAGCTTTCTGCAGGAAGCTGTGTCTAGGAAGTATGAACCTCTCACCCTCCCCTAATTCGTGAATCTAGCACATCCCAGCACAACAAATTTCAAAATTCTTAGAAGTCACTCATTCATTGTAGATTGGAGTGACAACCTGTAATAAGAAAAGATGCTTGGTTGGCCTTCCCCAGAGGCAAATTCAACACATAAGTCAACTGGTGGAAGGGAGAACACAGCAGCTATCATGTCTGAGTGAGTATGCATGCCACAAGTCAGGAACCAGGGCCACCAAGTGTCTGTTAAGGTCCGCATTTTGTGCCTAAGGTCCCTGTACCCAAAGGAGAGTTCCCTTGGTTTGACTCCATGCTTGGTAGAGCCCTCTCTTTTTCTAATCTTCCTGAATTTGGCTTGTGATC
The DNA here is from genome assembly GCA_963574415.1 of Tarsius wallacei. Classification (NCBI taxonomy): domain Eukaryota; kingdom Metazoa; phylum Chordata; class Mammalia; order Primates; family Tarsiidae; genus Tarsius; species Tarsius wallacei. The sequence continues at coordinate 16,937 of CAUYQG010269698.1, forward strand.
ATCTGCTCTGAGTGGCATAAGAAGGAATTGTGTACTTTTAATGATTCTTCATATGAATTAAATGTTATTATATTTGTGTTTAAAAACTATCATTGCACAATATAAAGATGAGTAGTAAAATACAAGCTAATAATTTAAAATTGCAATTTTTCTTTACTTATAAATACATTAAATAGCAAATAAAAAACACCATGATAAAAGACTGAAAGAAAGGAAAAACAAACTTTATGCTTTAATGCCATTAATGACACCTTTTCCTGCTTTTTAAACAAAGGGTCCCACATTTTGTTTTCTACAAAACTCTACAAATTATGTAGCTGGCTTTAGGTGTTACATATTTTTGTATTGCAAAAGCATTTTTGATTTTTGTTCTGGGATGCAGTTTTGCTTTTAAGATGTCTTGGGTGGGACTGGAGTAGTGCTCAGTCTAGTTAATTATTCCCAAATATTGAAGTAAGAGCCTATATACACAATTACTTGTGAGTCATGAGGATTTTGGTCTAGTTGTTGGAAACAGGCACTATTCTTAGTCTTGTATGAGTATGGGTGTCATTACCTTCTAATCCTTTGAGAGGGCTCATGTGTTTCTTCACTCTACATGCTGCTAAATACTTAAGGGGGACCCTCCACAGGTCTCAAAAGTTCTCTGTGAATCTCACTTCTTTCTTGTATTCCATCATGTGAACTCTAGCTACTTTGATTTTTCTGGACTCTTGTCTATGTCTTCTTAATTTAGGTAGTCCATAAGGCTGGAAATTCATTAAAGTAGTAAACATGGGAAATCACTGGACACACCTTATTTGTTTCCTTTCCCTTGGGGGGTTATTGTCTTTTGTTACTTAATATTCAGTGTCTTGAAAACATTGTTTTGTTTTTGTCTTTCATTTATTTTGGTTGTTTTATATAGATAGGTACATATGGTTCCTGCTAGTCTAGCTTGGACAGAACTGGAAGTCCCATGGCTTCTTTAGCAGCCAAGTCATGTCAATATACAAAAAAGTTATTCTTTTTGTATATCAAATACTGCGTCTTGAGGAAGATCCTTACTAGTCTTGATGATAGAGACATACATGGACTATCACAACAGATATATAATGACATTGATTCCTGAGTCTGCAAAGGAAAGCATGAAGTTAAAACTGAAACATGCTTGGTTTTCTTGATTAGGCATAACAAAATTGGTGATAAATATAAAGAATATAAGTGTCTTCCAGTTTATGCTCACTCTCAAACTCTCTTCTCTGACTAGATCTTTATCTGTGACTTCTTCCTGTGTCCTTAACCTTCTCCTTACGAGGGATGCCTAAGAAAAATTAGACTTACTAGGGTTCAATTATCCATTTAAAAATAACATTAGAGCATTTTACCACCTGCATTTTGTCTTAATGAATTAGCAATTGGAAAAAGTTAGTTAGGATTGTCTGGATAATAACACCCCAATAGGCATTTTAATTTTCCTAAGAATGGAATGAAAGCCAAAATCAGTATCAGAATGTAAAGCCTAGACTCCTCAAGCAATTCTGATTAATTGTGTTGCTGTTGTTTAACTGAAGGGTATTTAACTATCATGACTATATAAGTGAAAGGTAACATATCAAATCTACTTGGAAATTTGCCAACTGTGAAGAATTATACTGTAAAGAGTTTAAAAGAATCATTTATTAATATACTTGCATTTGTTCTATTTTTTGTGCACATGACTCTAGATGTTAGTGGATATGGGGGCAACATTATCTGCAAGAAATAGAAGGCAAGAGTTCAGGCTTAAAACGTTTCCACCAGAAGTTCTATATATTTGAGCTCCTAAATAGGTACTGGTAGGGTTATATTCTGCTGCCCTTGGTTGTGTGCTAGTCCTCATTGAAAAGTTAGACTCAGAGATTAAAAAATGGAAGATATCTTTTAAAAATGATTGACTCTAGAATAAGTTTCCATCATCTCATTAACTATATTATTTTTTAGGCATAATGCATCAATTCTGAGGATGAATCAGAAAGTAGAGTGGAAAAAACATGGTTTAGCTATTCAAGTATAGGCTGAGCTATCAATGTGTTGCTGGTGACAATTTCGGTTTACTGTAAAAAGGAAATCAATCTATGCTGCTGTCTAGTATCTGGTTTTACTTCACTCCAAATACATTGACTTCTGGTATGTATCTTAACAAACATCTGGACGTTTATTTTTAAAAAACACACATTTCTGCTTATTTGAATTTGAAGCAAATTCTATTTAAATTGCTACATTGACTGACATCACCAGCACCGCCACCACCATCATCATCATTATTAATATCAGCAACAGCAACCATAGCTATTTTTAAATACACATAAGATGCATGAAATATTATACAGATATTCATAGCAGCTTGGTTCAGTAAAACAGTCCCTTTGGAACATATGGAATGGGGCTATTTGGGTAATATATAATTCTGCTTGAGTCACTGCAATTGTAATCTCTATGCAATAGTTAATTTCATAAGCTGTAACTTCCATTTTGGTCTACCTTGGTTATTATACCATTATTCAATAAGCTTGTATTCCAAAGTTATATAGCTATTTATTGCTAAGAAGATAATGCAAAGATATCAGAATTAGATCATATTCTTTTTAATTAAAAGCAAAGTTTCGAAGTCACACACAGTAGTATTCTTTAGATGAGCTAAAAATTATTTGTATTTTGAATATTAGTTTGTATGATTTTATAAGAACACAAAGAAAATTATATATGTTGTCATATATATCATATATGGTATAATTTAGTAAATGGCCATTATCTTATACATACTTATTTTGTATTTATTATTTTTGGCATTGACATACTAATAGAACCTCATTATTTTATTATTTTATTTTTCTTTATTTCAGTAGCTTTAGGGAATAAAAATAGTTTTTTGCTAGATGGCTGCATTGGAAAGTGGCGAAGAAATATGGACTTTAAGTACACACACCACTCTTACTTGGGCACATTGTACCCTATAGGTGACCCTCCATACCTTTCCCTCTCTCCTTTCTGAGTCTCCAGTGTCCAGTATACCATTCTCTATGTCTTTGACAATCTTTAGTTTAGCTCCCACCTACAAAAGACCATGCAGTGCATGATTTTCTGTTCCTGAGTTAATTCGTTTAGGATGATATTCTACAATTCCATTCAAGTTGCTGTAAAATACATTATTTCTTTCTTTTTAATAGCGGAATAGTATTCTATAGTGTATATATATCATATTTGCATTATCCACTGATTGGATGATGGACATTTAGGTTGATTTCACATCTTTGCAACTGTGAACTGTGCTGCAGTGAACATGTGGATGCAGAGAAAAGGAAATGTTTAAACGCTGTTGGTAGGAGTGTGAAATAGTACAACCTCTAAGGAAATCAATATAGAGATTTCTCAAAGAATTAAAAACAGATCTTCCATTTAATCCAGCAATCCCACTACTAGGCATCTGCCCAAAGGGACAGAGGTCGTTAGGTAAAAAGGACACCTGCATCCACATGTTCACTGCAGCACAGTTCACAGTTGCAAAGATGTGAAATCAACCTAAATGTCCATCATCCAATCAGTGGATAATGC
>CAUYQG010269699.1:0-22366 GCA_963574415.1 Tarsius wallacei
CTGTAGTTCCAGCTACTTGGAAGGCTGAGGCAGAAGGATCGCCGGAGCCCAGCAGGTCGAGGCTGCGGTGGCCGGGAGTGGCCACTGCACTCCAGTCTGGGCGACGGAGTGAGACTCCAACTCAAAAAAAAAAAAAAAAAAGGAGAAAGTACAGTGCCATTTCTGAGTATGGGGTCCTGTGCGACTGCACTCGTCACACACCCATGAAGTCAGTCCTGGGCAGGCCACCATTTAACATTCCCTGTTGGGTTCTGGGCTGGGAGCCAGCACCGACCAGCTGACCACCTCATCCTCTGATCCGCCTGCATTCCCTCATGGTGAGGCCTACAGAACAGGACTTGGAATCACAAGACTCTATAGCCCCGTGCCCCCAACATCACTCTATCTGTGCTTCTCATACCTGTGTGCTCAATAACCTCCTGGGGAACATTTAGAATGTGGGTTCCTGAGACATGCCCCAATATTCTGATTCTGTGGGTCTGGGTCAGTAGGGCCCAGTACACCATCCATTTCCCACCACCTGCAGGTGATCTGACACGGGAACCTGGCCCCCTACCCTAAGAAAAAGTGCCAGAGATAAATGACACTTCAGCTCCCCTGGGGGAGGGCAGAAGTCTCAGGATGGGCTGCAAGCCAAGAGCAGAAGCTCAGAAGTCCCAATTTCTTTGGAACTTTTCCCTCTCCAGCCAGTCCCTGGCTCACTTTCCAACTCCACCACATTTGTCCATGTGACGTTCTTAGGGTAGATCCATGGACATCCGGGAAAAACACACAAACGGGCCAAGAATCCAGCCCCACCTGGCATCTAGGACACAAGAGCTCAGGAGCAGAAGCCACACCTCAGGGGAGGTCCAGCTGGCTGTGACTGAGGACTTCTAGGAAGAGCTTTCCAGAACACTAGAGGGTGAACTGCCTGCTAGCCAGGAAAACCCCAAAACAACCAAGTTGTTCCAAAGAATCCCCAGAAAATGACCTTGGAGGAGAAAGAAAAGCCAGCCTCAGAGTAAAGCCAGTGGCAGATTTGGGCCAGCCAGCTATCACTGAATAAAATGACAGAGCCTGGAAGACATCAGGGTGCAACTGGCAGCTCCCTGCCACACTCAGTTTGGCCTGCGTGGCATTTTAGAAGACTTCTGGTTAGTTGCCAATAGTTAAAAGTAAAAAGACTGTACAGAAAAAAATCCAGGTTTCCAGCTCCTCTTGGAGGATGGAAGTCTCCAGAAATCCTGGGCCACTCTTTCTGGCCCCAGGGAGGCTGTGCTGGGCTGCACCACTCTCCATTTGGAGCACATGCTGCCAGGTACTCTGAGTCACCTGCCTGCCTGGCTCATTTCTACTACACACCTGGACCCTGGCTCAGGTGACTCAAGGGTCCTTTTACCTCAGACACTCTATGACTAAATATGCGGTTTCCTTATTGGTTTCAAGTGTGCATGACACGAGTGTTCCATAGCAAACACCTTCTCAATACCCAGGGGACTTCAAAATCAGCAGCGTGAAATGAGCAGTGTAAGTTACTCCTTTCCCTTCGTAATTCATTAACTCCATGACCAGACAGCCCTGGTTTAGTGATCAGTTGCAATCTCTCAACAAAACACCTCTACTTTTTCATAGCTTGCAGAAGTTTGTGCCGCCTCAAAGATCCTCTGGGTCCCAGGTACCCAAGTCAGCATCTGCTGCCTCTGCTCTGTTCCCTCCTGTTTGTCTCTATAGCAACAGAAAGCCCCATCGTGAGATGCCTGGTACCCTGATTATGGGAGTCCTATTCAGTGATGATGCTAGCAGCACAAAGTATAGGGCTAGTGAGGGCTGTAATTAAAGACTGGTCCCTGTACTCCCTGCCACAACTTTTTAAATCCAATTTTAAAACCCACAGGCATCCATGTATTTCTAAATGATAACTTGTACATTTTTAATTGAAAGCAAAAAAAGAAAGAAAGAAAACAAGCACTGCCGTTGCTCCTGAGCAGAAGACCACATGTCTTTGGGACATATCTCTCCTGGAGCTTCAGGGTGCTGAAGGATGGCCCTTCCAAAGAGCCACACACAGGGGACAGCAAAAGTGAAGCACTTCCATTGGCAATGCCAACTGCCCCAAGTGAATATTTCCTGAAAAAAAACCAAACATATTGTCATCTGTAATTTGTGCTTGAGAAATTTTGGAGACAGAAAGTCCACACCTCTTCTGGGATTACTCATGTTATACATCAGCCGCAATCAGGGATAACCCTATAACTGGGTCTGAGATATCTTAGGATCACATTCACTGTGCAGGATGTACATTTCTGTCACAAAAAAGAAGTTATCAGTACATGACTCTAGGAATGTTCTGAGTTAGCTAGCTCATTTAAGAATCCAGAGAATTTGACCTTTGATACAACAATGACTTTTTTTTTCTGGAGTCAGGGCGTCACTCGGTCACCCAGGCTGGAGTACAGTGGCAAGATCATAGCTCATCAAAGCCTCAGCCTCCTGGGGTTAGGCAATACTTCCTCCTCAGCCTCCCGAGTAGCTGGGACTACAGGCACGTGCCACCAAGACCAGCTAATTTTTTCATTTTTTTTGTAGAGACGAGGTCTTGCTATGTTGCCCAGGCTGATCTCGAACTCCTGGTCATAAGCAATCCCCCTGCCTCGGCCTCTTAAAGTGCTGGGATTATAGGCATGAGCCACTACGCCCAGCCAAAATAATTTTTAATCTGAGATTGCTGATGATCAACTTTTTGAAATCAATGAAAATTTTAAACATAGTATATTTTCTGGTGAGAAGTCACTGTGAAATCTGAATTTATGGATTATCATTGATGAGATTCAGGTCCACCATCAGTCATCATCTTATTGGGATCTAAAGAGAGTTTACAACTCAAAGCATGCTTCAGTGGTGAAACAAGTCAAAATCAAAATTTGCTCCATGTTCCAGAAACAGTTCAAGTGACTTTGGTCACAGGCAGTGGCACGTTAGTGACAGGACTCAGCTCCGGTCCCTTTCCAGTTCATCACCTGAGATGAAAGGACACGGGATGTTTCTGGAAAGCAATTCACACCCGTCATCCTCATGGAGGTGTACACGTGAACATAGCCACCTGCTTATTCTTACAACTTGCCTAAACACGGCTGCCGCACGGTTTGTTTTTAGGCAGACAGTAATCATACCCAGACGGTAGAGAGAAATGCTCCAGCCAGGCAGGCGCTGCAGCACCAGCTACATCTGAGGCCTGAGCACGTCCTGTGTCCCATAAGGTTGCCATGACAGGCATGCTGTTCTCCTAGCTAGACACCCACATTGTCATGTGCACAAATCCAACCGGGTTCTCACACACCCTCACACACCCTCATGAATGACTGAACAAGCAGGAGCTGTTCCCACTTCAGGGCCCCTGTGCTGACTGTTCAGGGACGTCATTACCTAGAAACAGAGGTCTGCAAGGAACACAAGAACACCCAAGTTTCTGCATACCTGAAGGCTGGGAACAGGGATGTGACAGTAGCATCCACATGGGGCAAACTGGGCACTTCCCTGAGCAGCCGTCTCTGGCTCTTTACCAGCAACCAAAGCTGGACAATGGGGACAGAGTGGAGCAATGCAGCACAGGTCTAGAACCTTGAGTGTATAACTCCAAAGTCACAGCTGTTTCTACTAAGCGACTCCCATGTGCATTCAGGAGACTAGACCAGACTCTGAAGACTTTGCAGCTGCTCCCAAGGCCAAAGGCAGTGGGGACAGGCCTCAGGCATACCCACCGAAAGAAGGGGGCAAGGAGCCAGGGGTGCTGGAATGAAAGTGGCCTCTGGAATGCTTCCGAACACCACTCACCAGCTGCCAAGCTCATCACAGGATTAATTAAATGAGTCCTTTATCTCTGAACCAGAGTGACAGGCGGGACGATCCCCCTCTCCTCAAACCTATTCTCATTCACACTCTCATTCTACCAAAACCTAAATCAGATTATCAATTCATTTTCACAGTAAGTCAGAAAGTGGGTTTCCCGGTACAGAGCTATCTCAGCCATGAATGAGAACTCCATACAGTAATTTTTCACCAAGCTTCACTGTCCCTCAGGAAAGCCACTCACGAAGGTTCCAGACTGAGACACTCTGTCCACTGCACCAAGATTTAGCAGCCGTGAAAAGCTCAGCCAAAACCAGCCTTGGTTCATCTCACTAATATACTGGGGACTCCAACTTATGGAAAGGAGATAATACCCTTACGGTAGTAGAGAATTCTTAGGCTGGACACAGTGGCTCACACCCACAATCCCAGCACTCTGGGAGACCAAGGCAGGAGGAACACTTGAGCCCAGGAGTTAGAGACCAGCCTGAGCAACAAAGCAAGACCTTGTTTATACAAAAAATATATATATGAAAAATAAGCCAGGCACAGTGGTATGTGCCTATAGTCCCAACTACTCAGGAGGATCCCTTGAGGCCAGGAATTCAAGGTTGCACTGAGCTTTGAATTGTACTCCACTGCACTCCAGTCTGGGTGACAGAGCAAGATCCTGTCTCAAAAAAAGAGAATTCTTAGAACCCATCTTTTGTGTCCCTAAATAGTTACTGAACACATGCTCTATGCAACACATGGTGTTAGCTGTTGTTGAAAGCATGACTTCTATCTTGAAAACAGGTCATCTGTACAGCACTCTTCTTGAAACAGAGGCAGGACAAGTACATTAATAATGACACCCGGAGAGCCTGCTCATGTCAGTGTCTATGGAACAGCCTGCCTTTCCTTAACATGGGTGCCTTTGCTTCCTGAGTATTTCACATATTTTTTCCTAATGGATAAGTACTATTAAAAATGTAGGCTGGGCATGGTGGCACACACCTGTAATCCCAGAACTTTGGGAGGCTGAGGCAGGAGGGTCACTTGAGCCTAGGCGTTTAAGACCAGCCTGGGCAACAGAGTGAGACCCATCTCTACAAAAAATATAAAATTAAATTAAAAAATTAGCCAGGCATGGTGGCACATGTCTGTAGTCCCAGCTACTCAAGAGGCTGAGGCAGAAGGATCACCTGAGTCCAAGTAGTTGAGGCTGTCATGAGCTGTGATCGTGCCACTACACTCTAACCTAGATGACAGAGTGAAACCCTCTTTCAGAAAAGAAAGTAAAGAAAAGAAAGAAAGAAAAATGTCATAGGCATTTATTTATTTATTTATTTAAATACCATCAGGATGGTTTGACCAGTGCTTTTTGCCTTTAAAGTAGACAGGAGGACCAACAGAGGAGGGGCAGGGCAGGATGTTCTAACAAGCACCCCGTGATGCTGGTGTACGGGACCACAGGCAATGGAGGTCACAGAGAGAGTCCATGGGCTCAAAGCCTACCTACTAGAGGAAGGAGACTCAGCCAAGACCTCACCAAGGAGGCACATCTGACCTTGGCTGGGAACAAGGATCTGATTCAAAAGGCACATACAGAGATCAGAGGACTGGGTAGGCATAAAGCCTTGGAGGTTAAAAAAAGAAAGAAAAAGAAAGTTCCAACCGGGTTGTGGTTCACTGAGGCATCCACAAAGCTTGACCATTAGATAGAGCATGTATACACTTCAACACATTTAACTTACAGGAGGGCTTCTCACAACAGAGTGCTGCATCCCACCCCCGAGGTTCTGGATTAATAAATTGGGAGGAGTGAGGAGGGGAAATCACAGTTTGTACTTCTAGCAAGTACCCAGGTGCTGCTGCAGCTGCCAGTCCAGGGGCCACACTTTGAGAACTGTGGTCGCAGAGGACACTGCCCCACCCCCAACTCCTTTGCAGGGAGGACAACTGGGTTGTGTAAAGGAAGTGGACTGTCCACATCTGGAAATGGGCACAATAGCTCATGCTAGATCCTGCCAAGGCAAAAATGGTTATAAACCCAGAAGGGCAGAGCCGTACATTCCTCTGGATTTGCTCTACGATGGCTTGAATCCCATTCACCAAATGAAGTGAAGACTACATGGAATCTTTTCAGCTTGTAAATAAACTCCTGGAGAGGAATTCAAGTTGACAAACAACCACCCCTACATGTCAGCAGGTCAGGCGTTCCAAGACGAAGGTAGCCAGGGGCAGCTGTCCTAGCCCAATAGCCGCCCTCTCCAAGACTTACTTTCCAGTTCCCTCTTTTGGCAAGGAAAAAATTGGACTCTGAGAAAGTCTAGAAAATCAGATCTCCCAGTGGAGACTGTGAGCTTCTGGGCTGACCTTGGGACGAACCTGGGGACACTGTCAATTCTCCTATTCTAGGGACCAAGGCTGGTTGGTGCAGTCTAAGTCCTAAGGAGGCTGCCACTTGCTAAGAACAGTGTAGGGGACAGATGTGCAAAGAGAATGAAAATAATCTCTGCCCTCAAAACGTTCATAGCCAACAAAAATGAGGCACACGCACAAATAAACAGAGGAATGCACAAGCCAAAATGTGGCCCACTCCAGGGGGCAGAGATGGTGTCAAATCAGGGCTCTTGACCTTGGCTGCACTTTAAAACCACATGGCAAAGGGGGGGGATACAGCACGAGTGGTATTAAAGAAGAATGGGCCAGGCACGGTGGCTCCCACCTGTAATCCCAGCAATTTGGGAGGCCAGGGCAGGAGGATCACTTGAGCACAGGAGTTCAAGACCAGCCTAGACAATATAGCGAGACCTCATCTCTGTAAAAAAAAAAAAATCAAAATATTAGCCAGGTGTGATGGTGCCCACCTGTAGTACCAGCTACTCCAGAGGCTGAGGCAGAAGGATTGCCTAAGCCCAATAAGTCAAGGCTCCAGTGAGCTGTGATCATGCCACTGTACTCCAACCTGGGTGACAGAGTTAGACCTAGACTCAAAAAGAAAAACCAGAATCATGATGCCAGAGTCCCAAGTCAAGTCAATTAAGTCTGAATCTCTAAGGGCTGGGGCCCAGGCAAAGGGAGACTAAGCGACCCCTAGCAGCTGCCTTATGTCTAAGGGCACGTCCACCTGCCCCACGCTGAGCCAGAGTTCACAGCAACAGGCACAGAACCTGCTGGCAGGTGCACCAATAAAAAGCATTCCTTCCAGGAAGTCCCCAGCGGTGATGGGACTAGGCGCTCAGGGCTGCAGAAATGTATGTCCTTCAAGTGTTCTGTACCTCAGTTGGCTTGAAGAGAGTGGGCTTGAAGAGGGTGAGTAAGAGGAGGCACGCTCCGTGAGTTATCAGCATTGCCAATGCCAACCACAACAGGTCAAGTTAAGGTCCTCAAGTCACACAATTCTCCAGCAGGAGCACCAGCCTGTTCTAACCAGGCTTCTTTTTTTGGGAGCTGCTGGCAGGCCTGTGAGAGAGGGTCATATCCTCCTCCCCTGGGCCTCTGTCCCTAAGGCCAAAATGGGGTCTTGCAAGGACAGCCAGCCCTGTGTGAGCCATACACTGAATGACAGGACAGTCTGAAGGAAGGAGGCAGCCATAGAGAGTGTTCTTTGAGCCTAGAGCTCCTCTTCTCTCACAGGTTAGTGAGTCTTCATATTAAATCTTCCCTGTTTAAATCACCGTGTGGCTTCTCCCTCCTGATGGGATCCAGACTGATCAAGCAGGAGAATGGGCCCTAAAACCCCCCCTACAGAAGCCCCACCGTTATAGGGGCTCCAGCAGCAAACCCTGCCTTGTGTATCTACTGACTTCAATATACTTAAAGAAACAAGGGCCCCTTATAAACCAGAGAGACAAACTTCTAGTGTCATTTGTGACAATCAGTCCAGTTCCTTTGTCAACTAAGTATACACAGAGGCTGAGAATGATGACTCAAATCTTTCTCTTGACTATTCCAAATCATCAGTCAATCTGAAAGTCTTTTGAATGCTTACTAACAAGTATTTTGTAGTCTGTTTCTATCAAACACACACTGGCAGGGAAAATTATTTGTGCTTTATAGTTTATACCACTTCACCTATTACAAAAGAAAACAGGAAAGATTTGGATACATACCTTTTTGGAGGAAATCAGAAGCAGTGAAATCTTCCAAAGAGATTAGCACCCAGAAGCATTCGGGATCTGGCTGTCATCACAACAGGAAGGACAGGAGCAGGGCAGGGCAAGTCCCAAGTGAATACACACGCTCCTGGCCACAGATGACTGAGTGCCACCTCACTGACCTGATTCCATGCTCGCTCGCTCACTCAGAAAAAGACACTAGCTGTGATGCTGCATCCACCAAGACCCCTAACATTGATGGCTTTCCAAGGAGAAGACCAAGCCCATCAACAGCGGCCACAGAGCAGGCAAAGTCATTCGCAGTGACTAGGTTGGCCTCCCTGCATGAAGCCAGGTCACCATGCCACGCTCTGGAGGCGGCAGCCAACCTCTCACAGGCTAGATCGCTGCTGGATAAAGTGGCCGTCACAACGACGGGTGAGCAGCCCCCAAGCCACAGCTCTCTCCTTCAGCCTGTCCCTTGCCAGCAAAAACTTACCCTGCCAGACAAAGCCCATCCTCAGAGCTTCTCCTCAAGTTCCAAGAGGAGGAACTTAATTGCAGGAAGAAAAAGTAACAAGGCGAGTCTGTCCTGTCATCATGAGCATTGCGAGTGCGCTGGCTTTCCTCAAGCAATGCACAATGGTAAGTCCTTAAGTTTATAGAGCACTTGACAGTGCTCAGAACACTTTCACAAAAGTTATTTCTTTTGGTTGGAGGAAATCCCCTGCTACCTTGGATATCTTTTCTCTCGGATGATTTGTTTTCACTTCTATAGAAGCTTCTGTAATTCATTGCATGATCTAAAACACAGACAGCAACAGTAAAGGTCACCTCCAAAGCACGAGGAGAGAAACTGTGACTTTTGCCTTACCCCATTTTTTAAAGCTAATAGATTTGGTTAGTTAGCAGTGAAGCTGGTTAATTTCAAGCCAGATCTAACTTGGTGGGTATGGGGCTCACACAGCATGATTCCCCTACGGGTGTATGGGGGAGTGCCAAGTACTCCTAACCTCAGTAAAGGTAGCTCTCAGTCAGTGCAGAGGCACCCTCCTAGACAGGAATGGCAAATACATGCCCCTTCCACCCTGCACCCTCCCTGGTAGACATGACTAATCAATCACCACATTCTCTCTTCAGACACCTGGCCCTACCCCCAACATGGCACCCCAGGCAGGCATAATGAGTTAATTTGACTTGGTATATGCCAGTTTCAGGAGCTGATGGAGGTGGGCCCAATGGTGCCCTGGGCACCCTGCCTAAGTTTGCTCCTAGAATTCCCTCTCCTGTTGGGATGTTGCTTTTGGTCCACACAGGCATTGCCAAGACACCTGTCACATTGCTGGGAACCTGCTTACCCCTGGACGGGGCCACAGCACCAGCTGGCCTCATCCCTCCCTCAATGCAGTTCTCCTTCACAGCTCAAACTTGTTCACTCCCTCTTTCTGCATCTCCCCAGTGCCACCCTGCAACACCACACTACCCCCACCCCATCACCGCAGTCCCCACACTGTGAAAGCCACAACAGATCTCTGACCACATCCCCAGCACCTTCTTCATCCTCTGGAAGAACTCTTTCTCAAAGATGTAAGTCTTTACCTGACAATGATTCACACCACTCTAGGATCCTTTCACATCTTTAGCACAGTGGCTCCAATCATGACATGCTGTTGGATGAGGGAGTAGGTTCCAGGTGGGAAGAGCCATGAAGACCCAGGGCAGGGAGAGAGAGCAATAGCACTTCACTTTGCTTTGCTCATGGGGTTGGGGGGCACAAGAGTGGCTGGCAGGCCATCTGGGGGCAAATCAGGCAAGACAGAGGCACCATGCCTGCTTGACACAACAGAGGTATCACAGGAGAGAGGCATAGCTGGCATTGGACTCCGGGGTTCCCCGGCAGCTCTGTGGATAAGTCTTGGAAGGAAGCAACTGAAGTGGTTTTAGGTAAGAACTGAAGCCATGAATTCATCGGGGGCAGGGGATGAGGGACCAACCTCGGTCACCCTCTCTCTGCACTCATTCCCTCGGCAATGCCAGTCAGCCCTTGGCTTTAAAGACCATCCATGCCTTGCTAACTCCCCTATATGGCTCCAACCTGAACTCCTAGCTTGAGAGTCCTTGCCCTATTTGACATCTGCACTTGGATGTCCAACTGACAGCCCAGCTTAGACATCCAAATTGAGCTCCTCATTGTCCCCCTAAACCCCCTCTCCCACAGCCTCTTGTCTCAGCACAGGGCAACTATTTCCTTCCAGCTGCTCCAGCCAAGACCTGAAGGCAGCCTTGACCCCCCTCTTCCTCCCACAATCCACTAGGAAGGCACGTGGCTCTGAGTTCACCATATGTTCCAGAATCTCCAGACTTCTCTCACCATCATTCTCCTAGTGAGACTCCCAGCATCCACCCTGCTCACACTACAGGCTCTCTCTGCTCAGCAGCCTTGACAGTGTAAGTCAGATCATGACACTCTGCTGCTTAAAACTCCCCATGGTTGCCCTCTGTAAGTCCCACAGGGACCCGCAGGCTCTACATAAACCTCCCCTTCCCTGTCTGCCTTCCTCCCACGGCTCTTCCCTTTGCTCATTGCACTCCAGTCACTCTGGATTCCTGACTGTGCCTCAAACATGCTCAGCACACTCCTACCCCAGGACTCTTGCATCTGCTGGGCTTCCTGCCCAGAATGCTGTTCACCCAGACAGCCATGTGGTCTCCTCCCTCCTTCCCTGCAGGACTCAGCTCCAATGCCCTGCTTTACCATCCCTCTTCTCTACCACATAGGAAGTAGCATCCATGTGGCTCTCCATCTCCCTCCCTGGTTCTCTTGACTCTTCACTACCTGACAGACACCTGTCTGTCATCCACCAGATGCCAGTTCCAAAGGTCAGGAACTTTGCTCTGACCTCTGCCCTCTCCCCAGTGCCTGGCGCACAGCAGCTGTTAAACATCAGTAGAATACGTGACTTGGATGAGTGAATAGATAAAGTGGAAAGCTTCCAAGAAGACAATGGTGCTGCTAACAGATGTGGGAGCACCCAAGGATGTGGGGGCTTGAAGAGAATAGAACCCATGGGCCAAACCCAACCCACTGCCTATTTCTGTAAAGTTTTATTAGAACATGGACATACGAAGGAGGACCCCAAAAAACCCGGAATTATCTTTTGGAGGATGGGCCCCTTGTAGTACAGGCTTCCCCCACTAGGTAAGTGTTCTAGGAACCCATCGGCATCAGTGTACCAGTAAGTGTTGTTTTGAGAGGCTGCATTCGGCTTCAGTGAATTTTTTTTGGAGATTCTTTCAACACGTTTGCCCATTTTATAATGGGTTATTTCCAAGCACACCTGCCCACACCACACTGAATATTCAGCAGTTTTGGGACAAAAATGGCATGACCCCCAGGCCCCACCATCCCTATTCACTTGATCTCACCCCAAGTGACTTTTTTGTTGTTGTTTCTCCCATCGAAAAAAGTCCTCAAAGAAAATATTTTGCCAGTGTGGAAGAGCTGAAACAAAAAAAGGCAGAAGCACTAAAAGGCATCCAAACTGATGAGTTCAAAAACTGTTTTGAGCAGTGGAAAAAGCATCTCGGTAGGTGTATTGCATCAAGTGGAGAGTACTTTGAAGGTGACTGAAGTTTAAACATGGAAGAATAAATATACAATGCTTTATAAATAAATTTTGGTGTTTTGGAGGGGCCCCCCCTCATAAGCAGTATTTTTCAAACTGTAAAATTCATGGCCTCCCACATCCCACATCCCCAAGAAAACTACAAATTTTGCAGAAGGCTCAAACTCCAGTTTGAAAAAGAGTTGGAGAGACTCTGATAGCAGTGGGCAGGAAAGGCTTGGGTTCAGTCCCCAGCACCCCATTCCCAGCTGTGTGACCTTATACAGATTACTCAACCTCTCTGAGGTTCTTCTTTCTTTTCAGTGCAATGAGAAATACTCCCGGCTACCTTGCAGAATTACTGAGGAGCTAAGATTTCATAAGGAAAGTATCCAGCAGTGGCTAGCTCACAATATCCCCAGACAACCAACCGTTTTTGAGAACTTAACTGTATTCCAAGGACAATCTAAATGCTACGCTTGGATCTTCACATCTAATCTTCACAAAACCCTAATGGCAGTCTGCCAGCCCTCCAGTGGTCTTTCTTTACCTTTGATGAGTACGATTTTTTTAAAAATCAAAATAAAGGTGATGACATCAATGTTTTCAACATTGTTGTGGGGAAGGTCCAGCTCTTGGGGAATCAGGGGAACATCTGCGCTGCCTTGGAGTTTGGCGGCTTCCCAAATTAGCAGGAAAACCTCCCAATTCAAAGAAACCTCATGACACACTTGACAGAGATACCATGGAAAGCAACTGATTTTGTGACTATTTTTGGTTGCTTGGAAGATAACCGGCCCCTGCAAAGACAAAACTCTTGAATCACTGGGTGAAAAATGCCAGAGTCGGAGAAACTGCAGAGTGTAGCAAAGGACACTGGCACCTGCACCCAGGAAGTTTCTCTCCCAAACTAGTGACATTCTTTGGACATTTTCACAAACCAAATAATTCCGTCTTCTCAAGAAGGCTAGCAATTTGAAGTACTTTATAAGTGTGAAATCTGTGGGGAAATGTCTACACCACTTAAACATACTGTAAACAAACATTCTGTTCACTGTTCGTTAATCAGTGAACAGAATTTTCTTTTTTTTATTTTAAAGATGTGGGGTACAATTCAGGGTTAAGTACAAAAGTGGCCATTGTACAGGTGAAGTTTGGGCCTCCCACTGGTACCAGCCTGGTTTGGGATCAGGTACCCTTATTAATAGTGAACAGAATTTTCAATCCAACTTGCACTAATAAAAGGCAAGCAGAACTAGCCAGGCATGGTGGTGTGCACCTGTAGTCCCAGCTTCTCAGGAAGCTGAGGCAGGAGGATCACTTGAATGAGATCCCAACTCAAAGAAGAAAAAACCAGCAGAATTAATTTTTAAAATCAAGAGCAAATTATGACAACTTGTTTAGGAATAAATAAGGTTTTTAACTGATCTAGCTAGGCTAAAAACAAGCAGAATTTTTTAATAAGCTTACAAGGTATTTTATTCTACAGAGGGTGCCAAAAATGCATATACATTTTAAGAAAGAAAAAACTGTGTTGAAGTAGTAATAATATATACTTAAAACAAAAGATGAATACAAGTCATGTTTGATTTCCGCAATTACAAGAGGTGCACAAAGTTACCATCAGCATCCAGACATTTCTGATTATGGCAAACTAAAAGTAATACATAGTTAGCATCACTTAAAATTTGTATATATATATTTTTGGCAACCCCAGTATTTATTTCATTTTAACTTTTTATTTTAAATATGTGGGGTACCATTCAGGGTTAGGCATACAAATGTTCATTATATTGGTACCCTTTTTGATGAGGTGCGCCCCATTTTATTTTTTTAATTCAGGGGACAAATGAGCACGTTTGTTACATGGGTATATTGCATAACAGGAAGGCTTGGACATCTATTGAGTCTGTCACCCAAATAGTAAACATGGTATCCCATAGGTGATTTTTCTTTTTTGTTGTTTGTTTGTTTGTTTTTTGTTTTTGTTTGTTTGTTTTCCCATAGGTGATTTTTCAACACTCTCCTCCACTTCCTCCCTCCCCCCTTAGGAGCCCCCAGTGTCTTGTATTCCCATCTTCATGTCCATGTGCTCCCAGAGAAAAACAAGCAAAATTTACAGGAAAACTCTGACTTCAATGTACACCTAATTATGTCACTGGCTGGGAAACTTGAATCTTTCTGCTCCCATAAACTCAAACATTTTTCACTATTTCTTTCCTTGTCTTTCCCATTACCAAAATGGGGCCAGACTGAAAACCCAAGGGCTAGCAAAAGGCATTTTTGTATTTTGACTTGTCTGCCCACCATGCTCACATAAACTGGACACAGCTTGGCTGCTGAGGAACCCCAGCCAATACCCCCGTAGAAAGAAGCACCGTCAGGGCAGAGGCATCTGTGTCCTGGTGTGCAGGAATTGGCACTGCAAAGCCAAAGGAAGTCTTTCTCTGAGGAAAGGTATCAAAACATCTTCTCGTTCAGATTCCAAAAATGGAATTTTCTCTCTCTCTCTCTCTTTTTTTTTTTTTAGGCAAGGTTTTACTCTGTAGCACGGGCTGACATGCAATGACACAATCACAGTTCACCACACAGCCTCCAACTTCTGTGCTCAAGCGATCCTCCTTCATCAGTCTCCCAAGTAGCTGAGACTACAGGCGTGAACCACCATGCCTGGCTAATTCCAAAAATGGAATTCCTGCCTGCTCAAAGAAGCTTTCTGTGCTGCCCACTGGGTCTGGGTTCTATGACATTCTGAAGTCTTAGCATTTGTGTCTCAGTCTACAAAATACTAATTTACATCTGTCCTCATAAATATCCTTCTGTCTTGTTAATCTGTGGGTGTGGACTCTCTTGCAAGAATTTGGACTCTTTGCAGCAGACTAAGAAAAGAAGACAGGGAAGGAGGGGAAGGGAGACAGAGGGAAAGGTTTCCTTCCTCCAGCCCACGGTGTTCTGCCCACAGCCAGCACCATCTATGATGGGTAAAGCAGGGACCACAGAGCTCTCATGCCTCCAAAAGAGATAAAGGATCCATAGAAATGGCAATGTTGCTTCCTTCTGGTCCTGGAGCTGCTCAGACCATAGTGCTAAAGCATTTGCTCTGTTCAGGGACAAGGATGAATCTGCCACTGTATGAGGGGGAACCCAAAAATACCGGAATTATTTTTTGGAGGGTGGGCTCCAAAAGTACAGGCTTTCCCAGCTAGGTAAGTGTTCTAGGAACCCATGAGCATCAGTAGACCAGTTGTCGTTGCTGTGAGAAGCTGTGTTTGGCTTCTGTGAATATTTTTTGGAGATTTCTTCAACACATTTGCCCATTTCATGATGGGAGTATGAGCACACATGCCCACACCGTGCTGAGCGTTCAGCAGTTTTCCACCAAAAACAGTATGATCCTGTGCCCTGCCCCCTCTCTGTTCACCCAATCTCACCCCAAGCGACTTTTTGTTTCTCTGGATGAAAAAAGTACTCAAAGGGAAATATTTTGCTGATGTGGAAGAGGTAAAACAAAAACAGAAGAAACACTCAAAGGCATCAAAACTGATGAGTTCAAAAACTGTTCTGAACAGTGGAAAAAGTATCTCGATAGGCACAGTGCATCAAGTGGAGAGTACTTTGAAGGTGACTGAAATTTAAACGTGGAAGAATAAATATATAATTTTTATAAATAAATTCTAGGGTTTTGGGGGGTCTCCCCCTTGTATAAATCAGTGAATTTTCACAGTAAACACATCTATGTAACCACCACTCAGATAAGAAAACAGAACATCGCCCATACCCGCAAAGGCCCTCAGCATTCCCAGTCACTAAACCCCTTCTCACCAAAGGTAGCTGCTGTCTCCACTTATGAAATTATAAATTGGTTTTCTCTATACTTAAACTTGATATAAATACATAATATGTACTCTCCTGTATCCAACTTATTTCTCTCTCTCTCTCGCTCTCTCTCTCTCTCTCTCTCTCTCTCTCTCTCTCTCTCACTCTCTCTCTCTCTCTCTCTCTTTTTATTTTTGGTTTGTTTGTATGTCTCATTCTGTTGCCCAGGTTGGAGTGCAGTGGCACAATCATGGTTCATCACAGCCTCAACCTTCTGGGCTCAGGGGATCCTTCCACTTCAGTCTCCCAAGTAGCTGGGACTACAGGCATGCAACACTATGCCCGGCTTATTTTGTACAGAGGAGATCTCACTATGTTGCCCAGGCTGGTCTTAAACTCCTCAGCTCAAGCAGTCCTCTCACAGCCTCCCAAAGTGCTGAGATTACAGGCATGAGTCATTATACCAGCCTCGGCGTCTTTCATTCAACTATCTGTGAGATTCATGCATGTTAAAGGGGTATAAAGGCACCTTCATTTTCAGATCTGTATAGTATTCTACTGCATAAATATAATCATCCATTCTACTACTGATAAATGTTGCATTGTTTCAGTTTTTGTTATCACACAGATTTCTCTGTGAATATTTTTGTGTTTGTCTTTTGGGGCATATACAAATACATATCTGTTGGGTTTTTATTTAGGTATGAGCTAGCTCATAGAGCATGTTGAAGAGTTTTTAAAATTGGTGTGGGAGTGGCCCTTCTGTTCCACATCTTTTCCAACCCTTAATATTATCACACTTTGAAATGTTAACCCTTCTGGTGAGTATGTAGTAGCATCTCTATAGCTTTAATTTGCATTTCCTTGATGAACAACGTTTATTGGCTATTTGGATATCATCTTGAATGGATTATCTGTTCTAGTCTTTTCCCCATTTTTCTATTAGGTTGTCTGTCTTATTTATTTAGTAGGAGCTCTTTATATATTTTGAATATGAGTCCTTTGTTGAATACTTCATCCACAGAGAGAGAGAGCACTTAAGTATCTTCTCCCAGTTTGTGACTTGCCTTTTCACTCATATTGGTATCTTTTGCTTGTTTGGGTTTTTTTGTTTTGTTTTGTTTGTAGACATGAGGTCTCAGTATATTGCCCAGGCTGGCCTCGAACTCCTGGCCTCAAGTGATGCTCCAGTTTCAGCCTCCCAAAGTACAGGAATTACAGGCATGAGCCACCCTGCCTGGCTTGGTATCTTTGGATAAATAGATCTTAATTTCAATGTACTCTAAATTATCCCATGTATTTCTTTATGGCTAGTGCTTGTGTGTCCTGTTTAAAAATCTTTGCCTACCCAAAGTTGCAAATATGTTTTCCTTTGTTATCTTCTAGGCTTTATGGTTATGCCTTTCACCTCAAGAGCAACGACCTATGTGGAATTAAGTCATATATGCAGTGCAAGAGGAGGGGCAGGTCCCACGACTGTACATGTGGATATCCAACTGACCTAGTACCACTGACTAAAAGGACAAATCTTTCCTTCCGTGCAGTAGCATAACCTCTGTCATCACCAAAATGCGTATGGGTGTGTTTGGGGACTCTATGCTGTTATCCATATTTGTACCAAAATTACAATGCTTTCTTACCATAACTTCGGAGACAAACTCCAGTCAGGCATGGTGGCTCATGCCTGTCATCCCAGCACTTTGGGAAATAGAGGTGAGAGAATTGCCTGAGCCCAAGCGTCTTAACTACTCTCCATGTTCCCACCCACCAGGAGTTCAAAACCAGCCTGGACAACTTGGTGAGGCCTCATCTCTACAATAAATCACAAAATTAGCTGGGTGTGGTGGCATGCACCTGTGGTTCCAACTACTTGGAAGGCTGAGGCAGAAGGATCACCTGAGCCCAGTGGGTCAAGGCTGCAGTAGCCTTGAGGGTGCCACTGCACTCCAGCCTCGGCAACTTCCACTCAAAAAAAAAAAAAAAGAATATCAAATTACTTAGACCTTTGGCCACAGGAGCCAAAGCAAAGCTCTGCTCACCAGACTGTCTTTCAGTTTCCAATTCAGCTCAAGTTCTCTCCTCCGCACGACCTGCTAGGGCCACAAAAGGTGGAGAGTCAGCAGCAGAAAGTGAGGCAGGTAGCAGAGGAAATCAGGAACACAAAGGCCAGCAGTGGGATGCACCATCCAGTTCCTCCTCTCCACACCACAGCAAAGACAACACTTTTCTTTCTTTAAAGACTGTGCTTGATGGCAGTATCTTAGAGACAAGACTGCAGATCTTGAGGAAAGGCTGGAAACAGCATGTTTCAAGCTGGGCACAACAGCTCACACCTGTAATCCTAGCACTTTGGGAGGCTGAGGTGGGAGGCTCGAACCCAGGAGTCCGAAACCAGACTGGGCAACATAGCGAGACCTCATCTCTACAGAAAATAAAAAAGATAGCCGGGAGTGGTAGTGCATGACTGTAGTTCCAGCTATGCGGGAGGCTGAGGCGAAGGATTTCCTGAGCCCAGGAGGTCGAAGCTGTGGTGAACCATGATTGTGCCACTGCACTCCAGCCTGGATGACAGAGTGAGACCCTGCCTTAAAAATAAATAAATAGGCCGGGCTTGGTGGCTCAGCCTGTAATCCCGCTTTGGGAGGCTGAGGTGAGTGGATTGCCTGAGCCCGCGGGTTCGAGACCTGCCTGGGCAACTTGGTGAGACCTCATCTCTACAATAAATCAAAAAAATCAGCCAGGCATGGTAGTGTGTACCTGTAATTTCGGCTACTCAGAGGGCTGAGGCGGAAGGATCGCCGGAGCCCAGTGGGTCGAGGCTGCAGTGGCCGGGAGCGGCCACTGCACTCCAGTCTGGGCGACGGAATGAGACTCCAACTCAAAAAATAATAATAAATAAATAAATACATACATACAAAAATACACTTAAAAAGCAGCATATTTTACAAAATGCAGGCATTCTTTGTGGAATACTGCAGCCCTTGCTGGTATTGGGGTCACAGCTCCAGAATATCAGGATGCCTCTATCTACCCCTTCCCACACCAGCAGGGTTCCCCTGTGGTGAGGTGAAGTGAAGAACTTGATCCAAGGGATAGAAGACTCACCTTTGCCACTGGCCTCAGTACCTGTGTCACAGTGCCTACCACTGAGACAGCTTAGGCCCCTCTGCCTCCACCCTAACGCTGTGTCTCCTCGGCCTGAAGAGACATCCACTAGCAGAGGTCAGAGGAGTATTCTAAGGTTGCTGAAATTATTTCCCCCAAAACACTTTTTTTTGAGACAGAGTCTCATTCTGTTACCCAGGCTGGAGTACAGTGGCATGATCATGGCTCACTGCAGCCTCCAACTCCTGGGTTCAAGTGATCCTCCAGCTTCACTCTCCCAAGTAGCTGGAACTACAGACATGTGCCACCATCCACCATGCCCAGCTAATTTTTTTCAATTTTTGATGGAGATGGGGTCTCACTAGGTTGCCCAAGTTGCTCTCAAACTCCAGGCCTCAAATAATCCTCCTGCCTCAGCTTCCCAAAGTGCTGGGATCACAGGCGTGAGCCACCATGCCCAGCCCCAAGACACTTTTATCCTCAATCATAACATATATCACACAGGAGCATAATTACCAGGTTAACAGCCATTCTAGATTATAAGTGGCAGATACATACTGTGTTTAATATCTTCTTGGATGTTTAGTCCATATGTGATCTCAGAATACATTGGCTGCATTTCTCAATGTACGTGAAAGCCTGGGAACTTGACTCCAGGTCTGCTAATCATAAGGGCTCATTATGCAGGGGCAAAATCCTGGTTATGAAGACCTGAGACCAGGGCCTGACATCCAAAGCCCTTAGTAAATTATCTTCTGCTCACCCCACACTCCCCTCCCCAAGCCTCTTAACTACGCTCCATGTTCCCACTCACCTAAACTCCCCTCTTCTTTCCAGACTTGGCTAAATCCTACATCTTTCTTAGGGCAACCTGATTGCCCAAAAGGGCACTGAGGCCCAGTCAGAGACTCCCAGCCCTGAGGAGACACAAGGAAGAGAAGCTACCACAGGATGCCTCTCTTTCTCCAAGCAGGCTGAGCACTGTGTTCCATGCTTCCAGATGCCATATAAGGCTTGGCCAGGCATGGTGGCTCACGCCTGTAATCCCAGCACCTTGGGAGGCAGAGGCAGGAAGATTGCTTGAGCCCAGGAGTTCAAGACCAGCCCGGGCAACATAGCGAGACCTCATCTCCACAAAAAATCAAAAACATAGCCAAGTGTGGTGGTGCCTACCTGTGGTCCCAGGTACTCGGGAGGCTTAAGCAGGAGGATCACCTGAGCCCAGGATTTCGAGGCTATAGTGAGCCATGATCATGCCACTCTATACCAGTCTGGGCCACAGAGTGAGACCCTGACCAAAAAACAAAAAACAAAAGGCTTGCAATTGCCTTCAGACAAGAATTATCCTACCCATCTTACAGATGCAGAAATTGAGGCTCAGAGAGCCTAGAAGTGTGTCTGTAGAATCCAAAGTCTGTCTCTGAGTCATAACGCTGCACTGAATGGGACATTAAAGGAGCACCCACAAGAAGCACCCACCAGCCTGTGGGGGGTAGCAGGTGGCAGCGCCCAGCAGCCACAGCTGGCACTCAACAGGCAGCAGTAGGTGCCCATGGAATTAATGAGTGAGTGAATTAATGCCAGCGCTGTGAAGATGAGAAGAACCCAGCCAGGAGAAGCAGGGAGGGAGGTGACAGAGCACAGGCAAGCAGGCGTGAAGCAGTCAGGACTGGAGGACTTGAGCCGAGAGTGGGAAGGGACAGGACCCCACAGGAGGGATGCTGCTGGGGTACTGAAGGCCAAGAACATGTCGCAAAGGCAAGTGGGCTTCTGGGTCAGGGAATGGGTGGCCACAGAAGGGAGTGACTGGCTAAAACCTGCAGTTCCAACCCACTGCACCCACCACTGAGGCTCCCAGCCCCTCAACCCTGCCCTTTCTTTGGGGTCCATGGACTCAGACAGCTGCAGCTCCCACTGGCACATCAGTTCGTACCCTTAGCCACCCCCCATGCAGCTGCAGGAGGGGTCTTGCTGGAGACTCTGCAGTGAAGACACCAGGAACAATGCACTGCACTCCTGGAGACTCCCCAGGATATCCCTCCCCCATAATCCTCTCAAGAGGGGGGCAGTTGTTCCCTGCCTGGTCTCCTGGCCCCCTCCAGGCCACCAGCTGCTCTTTCCTCTTCCAGGTCTGTGCTACCCAGCTCTGCCATTCCTGTTCACTCCTGACCCCAGGACCTAGCAGCTGTTCACAGTCTTCCCTGCATCCCAATTCCTGCCACCCTCCTTGAAGTCCCCACCCTTCCACCTCAGTGGCCTGGCACCCGGTTCCTTGGCAAGAAACGGAGGTGGGAGGGGCCGCCCTCACACTGGGGCCTGTCTACCAATCACACAAACTCACAGTCGAAAGCTGACAAATTCACACTCCAAAGCCACCAAGAGGTAGTGTCCTGGAGACACGGACAGCAAGGCTTCCCTCTCTCTCTCTCTCTCTGGCACTACAACTGGATGGCGGAGACATCCAAGAGCACGTGGCATCACCCACAGCTCATGCCCTGCCTTGTGGCTCACGGGACAGGCAGAGTTGATGCAGGAAACAGAAACCCGGGCCCTCTCTTCTGTTGGGGGGAAGTTGCCCCTCCGTGCATACTCGCCACTTGGTTCTCTGGCTGCTGCAGACAGCACCTCGTACAAAAGGTTCGCAACCCTGGGCACTGGGTGACCCCGAATCAGCCAACTGCATGCCGCAAGGGGGTGTCTACCGCTTCTTACCTCACATCCCCTGCACCTGGCCCAGGGACCAGCCTTTGGTGGGATCTCATTAACCATTTGATTAAAGCCAAGGGGGAAGCAACAGTTCTATATAAACATGGAACACGTATGAAGATCAGAGGCAGTCTCATTTCCAGAAAGTTCTGAACCAGAGAGAGAGGGAAAAAAAATCGCTTCATGGCTTCATTATCCAGAAACTGTACAAGCTGAGTGGTGTCTTAAGAAGAACCGGATTGCCCGAGCCCGCGGGTTCGAGACCCACCTGGGCAACTTGGTGAGACCTCATCTCTACAATAAATCAAAAAATCAGCCGGGCATGGTAGCACATGCCTGTAATTCCGGCTACTCGGAAGGCTGAGGCGGAAGGATCGCCGGAGCCCAGCAGGTCGAGGCTGCGGTGGCCGGGAGCGGCCACTGCACTCCAGTCTGGGCATCAGAGTGAGACTCCAACTCAAAAAAAAAGAAGAACCGGGTCCCTCCATACCCCCGAGCCTCTCCCCCCTTACACATCACAGAGAGGAGGCCTCCGTTTCTATATTTACCTGAACACCTTCCTACAGCCCACACATGGAAGGACTGAACCCAGCAAAACCCACACTAGTGAGGATCGGCCCTGGCCTCATGCCAGATAGACTAATGAGTGACAGACACATCCTACTGTGTACCTGGAGAGAAGCAATCACCATCACCAAAGGGAGAAGTGCATAAACACTGTGGGAAACATTTCCGTGTTTGTATTAAGAATATCTTCAGGTAAGTTGTTCTCACCTATAAGCAGTAGGTCCTGATCACTGGTCAGTACCAGGAAGGCTGGTACGCTGGGCTATGGTAGTTTGGTTCCATCCTCAAGTCACTGATTACTGTGGGACTTATGCAAACTGTTGGAAACTATTAAAACACTAAGGACACCTAAGTCCATTCAATCAATAATGCTGATTAATATGGCAGAAATATACTTTGGAATATGTATAGACAGCACACACACGATGGGACAATTAAATTCACGAACTCATCCTAGAAAAAGTGCTACATACCTCATTGCTGAATGTCACCAGGGTCACCTTCCAAGTACCCCTCTTGGGAAGTTATGCACTGATGCCAATGCCTAGTCCACCCATCAAAGCAATTTTGGAACTCTTTTTCTGGAATGGCCATCAGAGCCGTCGCCGTATTACCCTTAATGTCCTGAATGTCATCAAAATATCTTCCTTTTAATAT
>CAUYQG010269704.1:0-36415 GCA_963574415.1 Tarsius wallacei
TTGTACCAGGAGCTGTACAAAAGCCAAAACCGCAGTCAAAGGGAAATGGGAACAACGAGTTTCTAATGTTAACTTGTGTTCGTCCCTGTCTGGAGTTTTCATGCATGAGCTAACAGAAGGCTGTAATGCCAAAGAAAAGGGAGAGGTAATGAAGTCACAGCTCCCAAACGCACTCTAGTGGTCTCGGGGTCAACGGCCCTCCCTGATCCCTAATGCTCAGTGGGCCTCCATGGCCAGCTCCCAACATTTTGTTTTGTGTTTTTACTTGGATTCAAAAAAAAAAAACATTGGATACGTTTACTTCCCTCTATTTTAATGCTTCTTACACTTAACCACTTCATGTTGGTAAGGTCCTAGAGTTCAGACATGTCTGTACATTGCCAGTGCCTACTTTCATGCCTACCATGAAGTAAGCATTCGATAATACTTGATGTATGAATTAAAGAGCTACCTAACTTTTTGGTCAAAGATCATTCTGTTGCCTTATTCCCAGATAAATGTCTGTGCTTTTTGCCTGCTAGATATTTGTTAATATTTCTGATTTTTTGTCTCATAGTTATTTTCTTTCTTGGTTTTTTCAATCTTTTATACAATGAACGTTTTTTTTTTAAAAAAAAACACACACAGCACCTGCCTACCTTTCTTTTCAATTCCCTATTGTAAGAATTTTTGTTTTAATTGCCACAAGGAAGGTAAAAAACATTTTTGAACTTGAAAGCATAGATCCCTAATCCTTTAATTCCTCAGTCAGAATGTGGTCTATTGCCAAGCATATTGTTGGCTTTTCAGAAAGGGGGAGAAAGCAACCTCCATTGATTGCCCACTCAGTGGCTCTAGGACTGGCCAACAACTGGCTTAAGCTCTGCACTCAGTTGGCTAAACTCACTCCTTAAAAAGGTACTTATGATCAGATGTTAAACAATTAACTTGTAGCCCTTTAGAGATACAAAATATAAACCAGCCCTCAGCTCTGAGAGCAAAAGTGAAATTATCAAGACACATATGTAAACACTATATGAATTTATACATTAAACTGTGTAATAAAGACAATACATGCTGAAAATTTTTTAAGTGAAAAGAAATCAATGAAGGATAGAATTTAAAAGATTTTATTAGGTGAGCTAGGAGAATTCAAGTATAAATAGAATTTAGATACAAAGACAGGTACAGATAAAACACTTGGAAAAACATGAAGAATTGACAGAAATTAATACAGTCATGTGTTGAAAGGTTGATGAGAAGGAATAACTTGAATGGAATAAAACACTTGGAAAAACATGAAGAATTGACAGAAATAAATATAGTATGTGTTGAAAGGTTGAGGAGAAGGAATAACTTGAATGGAATTAACACTGGAAGAGGAATATATGTAGAGAAGCTAAAATTGAATGTGATACCCTGGAGTTTCAATAGCTGCTAGTTATTAAACATCTACTATGCCAATCACTTGGTATATTTCATATGTTTGCCACAAGTCTTTGCATTATATTTATAAATTTGAGAAAACTGAGGCTCAGAGTTAAGTATTTTGTCAAAGTCACACAGCTAACAACAAATAGAGCTAAGACTTGAGTTGAAACTCTTGCCCTTACTCAGCACCCTATACCAGCTTTGTGGGGCTCCGAGGAAAGGAATATCTTACGGGGAAGCATTTGAGGTGTTTGAGGTGTTAAGTTAGGCAAAGAGAGGACTTTTGGTTGAAGAAGCTGATTTGCAAGGCTGTTGTGGTAGTATAGTATTCCAGCCAGAAAGCACTGAGAATATGCTCAAAAAGAAGGAGTAATCAGAGGAATGTGTATAATCCAGGAACCTGTAAGGGAAAAGGTGTGCAGGTTCAAGCAGCACAAACAGCCCCCTCTTTTTTCCTGCTCCTTCCTGCTCCTTCCTGCTCTTCTTGTTCTTCTGTTTGGTCATCTATTACAAGTTTGTATCAGCTCTATTTCATCATTTCTAGAAAACCACTGATTTTTTTTTTACATTAGGATAATTCACCACTCAGTTAACAATTATTTCAGCCTACAGATTTTTGTTCGGCCGTTGCTTAAATCACATTCCCATACCCCTGGTGGGATTGTTCTTCTTTCTCACTGTACATAAGACATTGTTTTTTAAATTATATATAGAATTCGTGTATATAATTACATAAAATAATAATACATTGTGTATAAATATATGTGCATATGTAAATATATTTATATAATATATATTTTAGTGATATGTTATATATATACTATGCATTTTATATATATAATTTAATGTGTATTATACATAATTTATATATTGTATAGACCACCATACATATTATATCCATAATTTTATATATTATATATATTTTAGTGGTACACACACACACACACACACACACCACCACCACCACTGAAACCAATTGGTTTCATTGTATCTACATTTTCTGTGTTAGATTCAGAAAACAATATAGTGAATATGGGCATGTTTATGGAAAGTAAAGAAAATGTTTGAGGAGTCTCAAAACAAAAGCAAGAAAGAGAATATTGAAGGTTCTCTTTCAAAGGGAAATAAGAATAGGATGAAATAATAGGTTTCTTATATATAATGTATATAAATAATGTGTATTTATTATACACATATACATACATTTTTATATTTTAAAATAATAACATTTAATTCTATAAGCTGTAAAAATAATTTTTTTAATCATATAACATACATCTTTTTGAGTAAGAATTAGTCCCTAGAGTCCACTGAAAATAATGTGCTAATCCTATTTCAGAGCAACTCCCCCCAAAAGCGTTTATTTAAAATTTAGAATTTTAAATGTGGAGAACTTCAATAAAAGAGACAAAAAAAAGTAGGCTTATATTTCTGTCATTTTTTTTTCTGTTTCCCTGAATCTTTGGTGAAGCAATTTTTATAAATAATAATCTGTGGGTTTTACCAAGCTGCTGCTTCTAGTGCAGAATCTAAATAATTTGCTTTTAGTGTAGAGTTTAGTCTAGATAGATGAGAGAATAAGTATAATTGATTCTATTTCCAGTATGTGAATATTTTGAAAATATTTGTCATTGGGTCACTACATGATTTGAGATTAGTTTTATTAATCTTGCAGACCAGTAGCCAAATTTTAAGAAAATGTAAGCCTTTATGCTCAAGAAGCATAGAGCATTCTTACTGCTGAGCACAAACCTAGCCCTCAGACAGTGCAATCCTGTGGAATAGATTTTCAAGTGTTACAAAATTCTGTTCTCCTTGTACTACATTGGAGAGCATTTGGGAAATACTTTATTCAAGATACAACAGCACCCTTTCTAAACAAGTATCTTTGTTAGAGTTCTCTGAGATAAGTACTGAGGTACAGGAAAGATAAACAACTAGCACGAGGTGCAAAGCAGTATTTCAGCTTTATAATGAGCCCATGACACTGGACCAAGCTGCTTTTCAAGAAGCAAGTCTGAGCAGTCTTTTAAAAATAAGATTTGTACTGTTTCTAGATCTCAAGAAATATTGTTTTATTCAAAAAACAGTTGTTTTACAAAAAGCATAGTTATGATAGTGGTATAAATGGGGTCTGACTAAAGTCTGAGCTTTTAGCAAAATATTCCAGAACTTAAGACTAAAAATGTGCATTGCACTTGAAAATACACCCATGTGCATGCATACACACACACACCACATCCCCCACACACACATGCACACACACAAGTGCATATACATGGCAGAGTAATTATAAACCTCTCTCAAAAATAATTTTATTCCATTATAATAAAATCACTTTTTAAAAATTCAAAACACCATTTTACTCAACAGACATGACTTTAAGACACCTTTTCCTGTTTGAAAACTTCAGTCTATTTTTAAAGGGAAAATTTGATGTCATTGAGGGTAATCAAAGAACGTGCTACTTTTTCGTAGACCCTTCAAATATTGCAAGCATAGTGACATCATGGGAATAAGCACATGGCCTTGCATGATAATTATGTTGATAGAGGAAACAATCATAGATTATGAGACATGAATGAGGCTTTTGCATGCATTTAGATAACTCCCTAACTTTACAAATGTAAAACTAGAAAGGGAAGTTGAGTGACCTGCCCTGAGTCTAACCTTTGATCAAAACATACCTTGGAGACCGCTAGTCTAGGCTCCCAGTCCAGTGTTCCAAGGCCAGTTTCTTTTGTTTAAAAAATAAATAAAATTTTTATCCCTAAAATGTAATAGTAAAATAAATGTTTTCAGAAGCACAGTTACATAAAGGAGCAGGAGTATTAATTAGTAAATGCATTCAACAGGTTCATAAACATAACTAGAACATCTGTTTAAAAATTGGCATTATGTTATAGACATAAGAAAAAGTCACACAAAGATGAATAGAGTGCTTCGAAATGTGTTATTCCTAACTTACAGAGAAACTATACTATAGCCTAAAATAGTAATCAGCATTCACTGAGGGCTCATTAAGTGGCAAATACCATTATAAGGACCCTAACTGTATCAACTAGTTTAATTCTCACAATAAACTTGTGAGGCAAATACTATTATTAGCCTCGATTTACAGATAAGGGAATTGAGCCACAAAAAAGATTTGTGATTTTCCAAGGTCATAAAGCTAATAAGTGGCAGACCCAGGTTTTGAACTCATGCTGTCAAATGCTGCACTACCCTGGCTCATACTCCCACAAGTCTAAGAACATGAACCAGTGCTGGAAAAAAAACAAAAAAGCATCCAAATTATTCTCATGCCTGCTGAGGTGGCCGCCTTCCTTCACATTAAATGCTGATGGGCATTTTAGTTTAAATGAAGTGCAATTGACTTTCAGGAACTTAAACAGCAGGCCAGCACCAAAGGGTCCTCCATTAGAATGAGGGGCAGATCCATCTGAAATTGAGTGGGTTTTGCATCAGCTGACCAGATGCAAATAATACATGTGTGGAAAATTAAAAGCTGTGAGAGAATATTGCAACATTTTCCCTCCCTCTCATCTTTTTTTGCTATAAGTAAGAGTAAGACTCTACTTAACCAAAACTTTAATTCTCCCTTCATGGAAGTTTTAACTCATTATTATTTTTTAATTGGTAGAATCCATAATTGCCTTTTATCTGTCTTGCTTCATAGTTCTTTGAGCAACTCAAATAAACTAACATCATAATTGGTAGACTGTCTTGTCATATGTTGAATGTTTGCTAATATGAAATAGAACCTATTGTTTCTGGACATGAATTATGACTAAGTTAAAAATATAAGACTTTTTACATGGGATAAGGTCCATGATTCCATACAACTCAAATAAGTTAAAGGATCATAGTGATCATAGCTCTCTATCTCAGCACCAGTTTCAAAAAGAGAAAATTATATCTCAGAGTTCATTTTTTTCTTAAATAATCCTTTCTGCCTCTGTCATCTTATTAATCTGTTTATGTTTGGAATAATGTTGGTAACTATTGAAAATGACCAAAATTCAACATGTTTTCATTTTGTTTATTACTGACCTCAAAAAACACTTATAAAACTTATGTCTTGATAGTTTTGCCCATATTCCATGAAGATGGGGCTATGGAGTGGACATGAAAATGCTGGGAGGAGTAGACGTCCTTAAAAAAATATAATGGGCTTTCTGTTCTGATATGGTTTTCAATTGTTTTCCAAAATAATGTTTTTGGTAGTAAATTTTTTGTTCTGATAATTTTTCTCAATTTACTGTTTCTTTTCCATTAATAAACCAAGATTTCTATGACACTCCCTATAAAAGCCAGACTGCCTTCTAGGCAGTCTCTCCTATTCCTTGAGCTAATCAACACAAGTTATACTAGTGTGAATTTCTTCTTTTCTGCATTTTTTAAGCATCTGTAGAAAATTGCCATACAAATTACTTCCCTGCCAGAATATATTCAGTAAAGTGGGCCCAAATCATTTATTAAAATTGATGAGAGAGTAGACTGGGACTCAGAGGCCCTGAATATCAGGCCTCAGCCTGTATCATGTGTAAAACATGGAGAAATCACTGAAGAATTTACTAAAGACTAGCCTTGATCCGGAATTATGCTTTCTGATTCATTTGAAAATATACTCACAAGGTAATAAAAATGGAATTAACTAGACAGGAGAATACCAGTTAGGAGGCCAAATTATACCTACAATGTAAACTCCAAGAAGGCAGAGATTTTTGTCTATTTTATTCAGAAATATAATCCAAGTACCTAGAAGAATGCCTACCACATATTAGATGGGGACAAGTATTAGCCAAATCAATGAATAAATAAGTAAATGACCTAGGAAAAACCAAAGGCCTGAGCTAGAGTGAAGGCAATAAAAATGGAAGGAAAGGGAGAAATATTGTAAAGGTAGAGTTAGCCATCAGCTGGAGATGCGGAAGTCATTAACCAAAGAGAAACCAGAGGAGGAAACTGACATGAGAGTTAAAGGGCTAATTTGGGTCTAGGCCTGTTGGGTTTGAAGCACTGGAGGATGATATATTCATATAAGAAAATGCAGGGAATATGACAGACAAATGACAATGAAGGGTGAGGATGCGAGGGTAGGCTGGAATGATGGTTATTAACTTGGGCAAGTCAATTTGGAGGAAGATTATTCAATGCATTAAGATAATGAAAGCCTGTCTGTCTTCATTTCTCTATGCCCATGGCAAAGAGAAAAAGGTTGAGGCAAAAAACTTGCTTTCACATGTCTTTTGTTTTTTGCTTCCCTCTCTTTTCCTTTCCATAGTCAGAAACCTAATTAAATCTCGTAACACATCCTATTGCCTGTTTCCTGGGAACATGGTCACCCCTTTCTCTCCACAATATTTCCCATCTGTGCCTTTTGTGGACCCCAAGTCAGGACCACCCTGAGCATAAGAGTTCCCTAGCATATTCTGCTTTTCATTGCATTTCCATATTTTGTCATTTCTGTACCACAGATATCACTTTTTTGTTAATTAATTATTTCTTGTGTTCATGCTTGACATTTCAAATGTGTTCTAAATTCTTAATTTGCAAAGAGTTACAGAACCTATCTTATATCTCCTTTTATATCTTCCGTACGAAAAACACAAATATATAGCTAAGGAGATGATATCCAACAAATTCTTGTTAAATAATGTTTGAGGGGAAAAAGACAATTCTATATTCACCATGAATACGAAGGCAAGCAACTTACTAGAGACTAAGATTCATGTTTATTCATTCAATCAGTAAATATTTATTGAGCCACTACTTAGTGCTTGATACTGTTTTGTTTATGTAGAGATAAACTAGTGAACAAGATTAACAAGATTATTGCTTTCCTAAAGCTTACATTTTAACGGAAAGTCAGAGGAGAAAACATACATTAGATAAGAAAACAAAGTACTCATAAGCAGACCCTAAACTTTACCATAATACTCTAAGAAAGGGATTGGCAGTAGCAAGATACTGCCGGGATGGAGAAGGAGAAGCACATCAATAAGGGTACCTGATCTCAAGCCAGGCAAACTGGGGACCAGAGGGAGGCCCCAAATTTACCTGCCTCATGCCCACTTGCGTACCTAATACTGTATTGTACCCTACATCTTTAAAATAAAATTAATTAATTAATTAAATAATGAAATAAAATAAATTTTTAAAGAAAACAAATAAATGGGATAATTTCACATAGAAAAACATGCCCTAAAGAAAATATAATTGGGACAGAGAATAATAAGACAGATCAGTGTGGGACTGGGTCCCAAAAGAATTTCTAAGAAGGCAACATTTTATTAGAATTTTAAATGGAAAATTTGGAGGAAGAGTATTCGATGTAAGAACCCTGCCATGGGAACAAGGTTGAGGTATTCTAGAAGGCCAGTGCAACTCAAAGAGGGGAAACAAACAAGAGTAGCGTGAAGGTTAAAGAGCTAGTTGGGCCCAGATATACTATAGAACCTTGAAAAATGTAATAAGGACTTCGGAGGTTTTTTTTTTCTCAGAAAAAAGACAAGTCATCGGAAATTTGGGGGAAGAAAAAGTATGTATTACCTCTGGCTATTAAAGTAGAGGGAAAAAAATATGGTGACAAGGAGGAAGTGCAGGAGAGACAGTGAGCAAGAGGGAACACAGTAAGATAAGTTAGGAAGCTAGTGCAGTAGTCCAGGAGAGAAGGATGATGGTTTGGTCTATGGTGGTATAATTGAGATGTGAAACATGACAGGTTTCAGTCTATCACAGCTGTGAAACTAGTAGGGTTGGCCAAGTGTTTAGATGTAATGTGATGGGTTAGGTCAAGAGAGGTATCAGGATACATTTATTTTATGAACAAATAAATGGATCGTTGTACCATTAACTGAGTTGAGCCCAAAGTAGGTTAAGAAATAGACAAAATTAAGATCTCAGCTTTGGATTTGATAAGCTTGAGATTTTTATTAGACAGGTTAATCTAAGTTACATTTTAACTTAGATATATAAATGTAAAATTTATATTTACAAAATAAATAAAAATCACCTTTTGATAGGCTAGATTATGAAAGATGTGTGTGCTATGTAAAGAACTTTGAGCTTGATGATGTTAGAGATGGCTCTAGTAGTTATTAGAAGGGATGCTTAAATGACCCAAGATATACACTGAAGTGGGTGGGAAGAGAATAGAAGCAGAAAAGGATAGGCACATTTTAATAAAGTTTCTAAATTCTAGTAACAAAAATGACAAATGATTTAGTTCTATGCTTATGATTATAAGAAAGGAAATCCCAAATCAAATATTCCTAAGAAATGTATTTCAAATAGCCACATATTGATTGGTAGAGGGGACCCCATGCTTGGTCAGTTCAGAGACTCATCAGGACAGTATTCTCAAGGACCAAGGCTCTTTTCACATACTATCCTCTGGCATAGGACTGTCCCCAGGCAGGCCTCCCTTGTGATGGAAAGATACTGACAGCAGCAACAGAGGCAATATGACTGCTCATTCAGGAGAAGAGAGTAAGAAATCTCTCATCTCAAGCATATGTAGCATAACTATAACTCTGTCCCTTCAACTTAATTAGTTCCTCTTCGGTCATACATTTATCCCTGGACTGAGCAGGGCCACACAAGAATATTCACTGATGGCTTAGACTATCTAATGGGGTGAAAGAGACATTGGAGAGGCAGCTATAACGTTCACCACAATGAATCTGAAGAAATAATTGACAGATATTAGAGACTAAAGAACAAAGGAAAAAAGTCAGCATCCATAATAAAAAAGAGCTATTGTTTATTGAACATTCATTATGTACCAGATACTCTTCTAAATATTTTACTTGGACTAACTCCTTTAGACCTTGCTATATAGCCCAAGATAGGTGCTATTAGCATCTCATTTTATAGTCAAGGGAAATGATGAGTTTCTACATATGAGTAACTACTCAAGCTATAGTTAATAAATAACTGAGCTGGGATTTGCGCGCAGGGAAATCTGACTTCAGAGGTTATGCCCTTAACAATTTTGCTCTGGTAAAATGAAAATAGAGTGGTGATATCGTATACACACCTGGAAAATTATAAACAGGAACATGAGAAGGAGAATAGTATGGAAAGTAAGAGTGTGATATTGATTCTGCACATGTTGAATTTGTGGTGACATCAAGAAGTCTATCTGAAAACTGTTGAACTTATGAGAAAAGAGGTTGAGTAAGATTGGGGAGAGAGATATAAATTTAGAACGTATCAATACAAAGTAAAAGGGGAAAAAATGAGAAAATATGCACACAGAAAAAAGAACCCAGCTTCAAAGTCTGATATTAGGGGAAAAAAGAGCAAGAGGCATTAGTAAAGAAGTGACTGGAAAATGCCTAT
Organism: Tarsius wallacei; assembly: GCA_963574415.1. Taxonomy (NCBI): domain Eukaryota; kingdom Metazoa; phylum Chordata; class Mammalia; order Primates; family Tarsiidae; genus Tarsius; species Tarsius wallacei. Next base: position 9,760 of record CAUYQG010269704.1, read on the forward strand.
TAAGGAATAAAAGCAAATTATGAAATCTGCATGCCCTCAGTACCTCTAACAATCTCTGGACAAAGTCAATGCTTAGAATTTCTTATCAAGTTAGAGAAGAGCTGCTCCAGGCTGCCTCGACTAGGCTTGTGGTTCATCACTCTACTCTACGCAGTGGTTCTCACCTATTAGAAAGCATTAGGATCACCTGGGGGACCTATTAAAACTCAGATTCGATCAGATTTCTTGGCTCCAACCCAGATTTTCAGATTTAGTAGGTATGCATATCTTTCATTTCTAGCAAGTTCTGGTGAGAACCACTGCTGTAACACATGGTCTCTGACCTCTTTGCTATTCACTATTCTTATCCTCTCTCTCTTAAATCTTTTATCTTGCTTTTTTATTCTTCTCCTTTTTTTCAATTTTTTTACCTCCTTATTCAATCTGAAGCATACAAATTACTCCCATTCTATGTTTGCTCATTTAATTCTTACAAAACATCACTGAGAGAATGATTATTGCACCTATTTTATAAATTAAAAAACTAAGGCTTAGCGAGCATGGGGGGGATACATTAATGTTGAATCTATAAACCTTAGTTATACAGCAGGAAAAAGCTATTATCTCTTTTTGCACATCTTCCCCAATTCCATTTATTTAATTTCTTCAAAATTTCCAACCATGAGGTTATCTTCAACAACCAAAACCACTTTTCATAAGGACTATTTTGACCATATCATATGACTTTTTGAATCTTTCTATGGTTGTCTTTCTTTTTGTTTCTATGGAATTATTCTAATTGATCACCTTCTTTCTCTATAATTTGGTCTAGGGTCTCAAACAGTGCTTTGCCGATAGGACCTTAACTAAATAATATTAACAGGTGCAGTGCACTTCCAAATTTTCACCTAAGCCAACATTCTACTTGGCTACTGTCCTTGTTCTAGTACAATATCATTTATTTTTTATTTTACTAGCATAACAGTTCCAAAACTTTGCCTCTTATAGTCTCTAAAACTTGTCTGATTTCCGTGGAGGGTAAAGAACAACTTACTAAGAAAGCGAGGGTTTTTTTTGTTTGTTTGTTTTGTTTTTTTGTTTTTTACTTAGAGAAGGAAAACAAGTCTCTACTGTATCCCCAAGGCTATAGTCCTAGTGTTTTCTTCCTGTGTTACACCATAAAGTCTATAGGTCCCTTGCTAACTTAAAATCACAGAGCCATAGGCTCTTAAAACTAAGAGTGATAAGTTATCATCTGTTTCAAAGCCATCTTTATCCAGGTCACTGTGATGAAATGAAGTCCCCAAGGGGAGAGATGAATGGGCCAGATTCATACATTTACACCCTGGCAAAGCTTGGATTACAGAAAATCCTAGATGTCCCTATTATCAGTCATGTGTACAACTTTTTATTCCATAAACTTATAACCCTAAAATCCTAGTCCATCTCCAAACCCTTAAAATGTTCAGAATCTAAATAGAGACGTAAGTTTTGAATCAGACACTATGAAGATAAATAGAAAAACAGAATTGATGAAGAGGGTTCTACCAGGTTCTTGTAAATAGCCCATCTGTATTCCAAGGCACTGGGCTACCCTTGGTGCCTACATCTATTGCAGGGTCTTGATTCCTGTGCTCACACTTCTGGCAAACTCCTATTCAAATCCTGCCTCAATTTCAATAGCTTGCCCATTAGGTGAAATCCAGGCATTTTTTTCCCCCTCAGTAAAAAGTGTTCTTATTCTCATGTTTAAAAAATTTGTCTTTGATGATGCACTAACAACACAAAAATATTTTGAACACTGCAATTGTTCTTTTTTTCTCAAGATTTTTTGCAACATCACACTGGAATATGTTATCTCTGGATTCTGAGAAGCCAGTGACTAAAGTAGGAATTAAAGGCTTTTCTTGAGAGGTGTGTGTGAGTACACGGACAGCCCTTATTCTTTGGATTCAGGCTATCTATAGTGAGGAGGAGACAAAAAATAACAAAGTTAAATTTAAAAAGACTTGTTTTTCAAGGCTCCAGGTTGAATCTTGGCTCAAAAATGGATTAAAGTAGCCGATGTTGAAAATATTGGCAACGTTTAATGCCTTTTCACCGATAAATACCAGCCCTGAAGAGATGTTCACTAGTCCATTGGAAAGTGAAAAAAATAATAATAAAAACAATATAGTCAGATGTTAACTCTTTGACTTTAAAAGAAGTGTCATTTGTTCTAAGATTATAACCTTTTTAAATTTGAGGAATTATAAGTCCTTTCATTTATGAAATGAGCATAGATTTTTAAAAAATATCTTTACTTAAAATAAAAATTGAGTCAGTTCCTCCCATTTTTTCTGAAATATAAATTTATTGGAATTGCATATCTCTTACTCAAAATTACTGTGGAGAGGTGGAGGCAGGGAGAAGGGGCACAAAAAGATAACAAGTGTGTCATAACTTGCTGTACAAGATCCTCGGTTTTTCTTCCTTTTTTAAGCAACTCAGTGTTTGGTATAGTGTGAGAAACAGAGGAATTTCTAAGCCAATGCTGCTGACTCTGCCTTTTAGATTCCTCACATTAAGAAAAAACGTCCTCCGGGATGGTTTATGCAGAATGCTATGTCCTACTTTAAAATCTAAGAACTTTTCTGACCTTCAGTGCATGTAGAAAAATGTAAAAAATAAATGAGAAAAGTATCCTGTTCAAAGAAAACCTTTAAAAAAAATCTTCAAGCAAAGCTTTTCTGTGTTATCATTGATTAAAATAAAAATGGTAACAAACTGAAAGCCTTAAAGGGAGTTGTCCCTTGAAACCTTTTATGTACATACTGCAAAAAATTTCATTCTGAAACAAAGGTTTGTGGAGCCAGCTTGCTGAATGCAAAATGATCAGACCCAGTCTTATTCAGATGTGAAGGTGACCATTTGAGGTCTCAAATAGCCATTGTAACCAGCATCTGTAAAATCATTTCTCTGAAAAGTGGCTACCTCTAGGATACAGATTCTGCATAATCTCACAAAAGATGGTAAGGAAATCCCTTTAGAAAAGATTTAATAATGAGCCAATCTGTACCACCTTCAGAGTTTCTCACAACTTTTGCCAACATTGAAAAATCCATCTTATCCCTGACCATAGGCAATCAATTGATATGTTCTCATAGATTAGACTATTCCCTTTCTTCTCTGCCAAAGATGACCTTGTGTACATGACCAGCTTTGTAGGCAGCACAAGGGAGCCATTCTTTTGATAACATAGATTTAAAATTCAGAAATGCCAAGTTTCACAGAAATAGTTCCAAAAGGATGTGGTCACTTGGTGGAATTATATGTCCTTTCATTATATGTCCTTGGTGGAGCTTATGCTGTACACAATGATAGACTTCACAATGAAATACCTGGTAAAGAACATCTTTCAGTTTGTAAGCTTTCCTTCCTTCTGCATCTTTATATTTTGGAAATCCATGCAGCTGCTGCTAGGCAGAGCATTTAATATGGGACCTTGCATCACCTCATTATTCCCATTTGTATGCCTATTTTGATGCAGTCACACTACAGGGCTAATATGAAAAATAACTTTAAAAGGGCAATGAAAATTTTAAAACCACTCTAAAAGGAAAATGTATAGTGAAACCTGTGAACTCAGCCATATAGCATGCTTAATATACTTCAAGTCAGTGTAAATTGGTTTGAAAATAGAAGAAAAAGAAATACACACTATCAGTGTTTCATCACATTTAGCAAGTATTGGTCAATCACCTACTAAGTGCCAGACACATTGTGGTAGGCAATAAATCTACAGCTTTGAACTATACACAACCCCAGTCTGACCTTCTTACTCTAGAAGGAAAGGTAGATAAGTGAATGGGTATGACATATGTTCTGGGGCCACAGAGAAGCAGTATAGACCTCAGATGAAAGTATCCAGAAGGCTTTTTAGTGGAATTGATGATTGATGATACCGAAAAGACAATTTAAAGAACAAATGACACTGGTTGATGTTATAGGCTGAATTGTTAAAATCCTAATCCCCAGTACCTCAGAATGTGGCTATAGTAAGAGACAGAGTCTTTAAAAATGTAATGGAGGTTAAATAAGGTCACTGGGGTGTGCTCTATCTATAAGAAGAGGAGATTAGGACACAGACACGCACAGATGGAAGACCATATGAAGACACAAGAAGGCAGCCATCCACAAACTAGGAGAGAGGTCTCAGAAGAAACCAAACCTGCCAGCACCTTGATCTCGGAATTCAGCCTTCCAAACTGTCAGAAAATTTCAGTCATGCACCACATAGTGACCTTTTAGTCGATGACAGATTGCATATGTGACGATGATTCTATAAAAAGAATATATGGTTTCTATGGTACCTTGCCTATGGTTAATTATGTTTAGATACACAAGCACTTATCATTGTGTTACAACGGCTTACAGTATTCAGGACAGCATCATGCTGTACAGGTTTATAGCCTATGAGCTATAGGCTATACCATCTAGCCTAGGTGCGTAGTAGACTGTACGTCTAGGTTTATGTAAGTACACTCCATGATGTACACAAAATGACGAAGTGCCCTAAAGATGCACGTCTCAGAACATGACCTTGTCATTAAGGCACACAAGACTGTATCATTTGTTTAAGCCAACCAGTCTGTGGTTCTTGGCTATGGCAGCCCTAGCAAATTAATACAGTTGATGAAGTAAAGTAAATGCTAAAAAAAAGAAAGAACAGGAGCAAACGGTACCATCTATAATACAGTATGAATCAGGGGGTGGCAGCAGATAACCTAGAAAGATACACAGAAGATGCAGGGGATTCCTTGGCCTCATTCACAAGGACCTGGGAAGCCAGGCCAAAGTTCAGACTTGATCCTGTGGACAATTTTAAGCCACCAGAGGTTTTTAAGTGAGATTAGATATAAAAAGTTTACACTTTTAAATAACATTTTCTCTGGCTGCAGTATTGATGATTAATGATTGAAGAGCAAGATTCTAGCAGCTGGGAGACCAATCAAATTTAATCCAGATGAGACATGATATTGACCTAAAATATAGTAAAAGTGGAAAAAAAGAGAAAAGTAAAAATTGAGAATAAAGAAATGATGTGAGAATAAAATTGTTAGAACAATCTCTGAGCCTCTCCACACTGTCACATTTCCACCCGAGTGTTTAGTCTTCTCAAGACAACCACATTTATAATGGCAGAAAAGGCAAATTCCATTTTTATTAGTTAATATATTTGGTAACATCTCCTAAGGCACCTGCCAACTTCAGTGTATCTCAGGCTTGTACTCTTGAACTCTGAGACTGGAGAACACTAAATTAATTTACACTTCTAAAAAGAACATGGATTGAGGCATATTCTATAATACTTATATTTATAGCACTGCCCAGAAGTATGCTATTTTGTATGTGTGAAAAGCTCCAACGGAATAGTCACAAACCCTCTTAACTTGTATCTCCAGCCTTGACATCGCTGAGGAAGAATCAACTACCTTCTAAATATAGTTAGCTAAGAGAAAAAATTGGGTAAGGAAGAGCAGAGGAAGGAAGAGGATGGGGAGAAAGAAAAGATTTTTTTACCCAGTTTGCTTAGTCAATCTCTTTCTCTAAACAGCCTACTTTTGGTGCATAAGAGATGTGGTTCCTCTATCCCTGCTGGAATCTATAGTCAATGTTTCTGATTTTATTAGAAGCTCTATATTTGGACAAGCAGGAGTTAGCAAGAAATATATAAAGTCAGTGAGTCTCACACATGGGAAAACGTTATTTGCCATCTATGCAATGTTCAAATATTAGAAGGATTTATTTTTATTATCCCTTTCTTCAAAACACTCCACTTTAAATGTCAGTGAGCTTTTCAAAAATAAAGACAGGTCTTAGCAAATTGCCAGTCAAGGTTTTTTCTTTTATTTCCTGAGTGTTCCTTGGTAAGTGGACTTACTACAGCCCAGATGTCTGTCTGTCCAGTGGCCAGCCTTTTCATGTCACACATTTAGTGACCACGTCCTCTCTCTTATCATATTTCCTATCTGCCCTTTACTGACTTTATCTTCTTAAATGATGCTCGACTTTCCATCCCAGAAAGATTTCTTAAGGGAACATCACTTCATTTTGCCTCCTTTGGAAGCCCAAGCACAAAGAGGAATGATAAAGCTCTGGTCCTTGCTTTATTCATAAAACACTTTGCAAAGTGCATTTAGTAATTTGCCATTGTAACCACTGGCACCGAGAGCTTTCAGGGCCGAGCTCTGACACTGTATTTAGTTCATACTTTGACTGCTCAGCTAAAACTTCCATTTGTATGCATTTATTCTGCTTCACACATTATGTTATCAGTCACTTTCAATATTTCAAAGTCACAGCAGGTTTTTTCTGACACACATTTGTCAGAATGAACTGCCTTGATTGCTATTATTACAGACTACAGTGCCTGAGTAAGGGGAAAAGCTTATGTAGTCCCAGAATATTGAAACTGCCTGATAAAACAATAGATACAAGAGAGTAAAAATAAATGCATTTAAATGGATGCTTTAAAAGGCCAGTGAAATGTAGGATTACAAAATAGGCAAAAAGAATTCAAAAAAACCCTTAAAGAAAAATGTAACAAAAATTTTTGAAGATAATAAGGAGCCAATTAAAAATTCCACTGTCCCAATAATAGGGAATAAGTGAGTTTGACATACTTCCTTTCCAGTAATCAGGGATTTAAGTAGGCTTTACTAATTGGATGCTGTCTTTGAGAGAAATTTTGGCATGAAATTCACTGCTGAACAACAAAGAACAAAACATAAATGCACATTTTGACCAAAAATAAAGTTAAAAGCTATAAGGAACTAAACAAAATTCCAGATCCTTTATTATTCTTGATAAACTGAGCATGTCACCAAAATAAGACCTGTGCCCAATTTTCCTGTCCTTTATTCCACCTTTTGACCTCACCTAGAATTCAGAACACCTGAGAAGTACCATAGAAATTGATTTTAGGTTTAGGGAACATCAACGCCTATAGGAACAGACCTTCTTTAGAATACCTCAGATTTCAAGACTTGCATAAAGCATAAGACAAGAAAATTAAATAAGCCATAAGAAGTAGTACGCCAAATACCTTCTCAAAAGTGAAGTAGTAAGAAACAGAAATCTGAAGCATTTCCATTTCACAAAAAAGCTAAGTTGTACTGCTCTTCTCTTTAAGGCAATTATATAACTATGAATTTACCTCACCTCATGTATTCCTCAACATTTTATTCTGAAGTAACAGTGAAGGAATTATGCTAGACATGGAAGATCTCTATTTAACAGACCCACAGTTTGGAAACCCAGTTTTCTTTATGAAAAAAAAAAAAGGCAAGTTCTTATGAAGAGGAATTATCAAAACTAGAAGAAATTATAAAGAAAAAAAAGCAAAAAGATCTAGGTCATATATTTGTTTACTCTGTTTTCCGATGTAAGATGTAATTGTTTCTAAAGAGATTATGTTAAATCTAAGTGTTATGTAAAGCTCAAAAATTAAGGATCACTCTTCTAATTCTGCTTGAACCCTCATAAATAAATTTTAAAACTGCATTTGAAAAACTTTAGGCAAATTAAACACTTCTAGGTGCCTTATTTTCTTACCTATTCATTGTCATGTACTTCCTACAAATATTAATGGCTTTTTTATTCATATCAATTATTTATATGCCATATGATTCTAGATTTATACAGCATAACTTTAGATTTATGATTGGAAAAGTCATTATAGTGAAATATATACTGATAGGGTTCAGAAAATATTTTTCAAAAGTTGAGGAGTATCTTCGTGAGCATATTTTCATATTCATAAACAAACTTTATATTAAAAAATCATACTTTCTCAAATATTAAAATACCTTGAGATTTCTAAATTTTAAAGGTATGATAACTCAGAAGGTATAAAAAGTCTTTTAAATATATATCTTCAGTTCATCAAGAAAAATTAAAATACTAACAATTTTACTAAAAATCCATTTTATTCTATAATAATAAAAATAAGTGATTCTGAGACTCAGTTATTTCTCTCTGAGAAAAAAAAATTGCTTACTGAAGTCAGTAGTCACTTTAGTGAAGTGTTTCTCTTCCTAGTTAATATATTAGAAGAATAAATATATTTTGTCTAACTATAGGGGAACAATTTAAATTTATTTTCAACTTTAATACTATCCCATAGCCCATGAAGACATTAAAAATAACAAGTACCATAAAGTGTAAAGATTTGGGAACAACAAAAATCCTAAAATATATTAAGTAATTTATTTGTAGTAATTAACCTTGTTAATATTTTTGAAAATTGTGACAACTTAGAACTGTTACAGGTGATTATGTCTACATTACTAAATAAATTAAGGTATTTATCAACATGCGATTACCTTTATCAAATAAAACAAAGGATGTGTAAAGTGAGACAACACAGTAGAAATTTTACAGTAAAGCATCAATAAACAGAGAGTTGAAATTTTTAACAGATTTGCTAATTACAGAATTAAATTCCTCATGCACATATACACACTCATACACACATAGTCATGCACACACATACTGCTCACCACCTTTTACGCTCTCAAACACACATTGTCTTCCTCATATTTGATTCATAATTACCCTACCAAAAAGAACTGCTATAACAGAGAGAGCTCACTCTAGCTGTCATTTCAATAGACATCCCATAAGAGGTTTGATTTTTCTGGACTGTTTTGCATTATCCATTATTTCAGACAAGCTCATGTGATCAGGTCTTTGTTCAGGTAGTTTTGAAAGTGTGATGGTTCTCATAGATGTTTTAATGCCCCAGGGTAGAAAGGTGTTAGTATATTATTAATTGATTTGTTCTGGGCCTATAGCATATATAGAAAGTCTGGCATGAGTAACCCTACCTAAGGGAATATACATTAATAACACCAATTTAAGGATTCTTTAGCTAGCCCTATATTTGGGTGATATTTTATTCATATTCTAATCCCTTTTCATATAGCATTTTGTTATAATTCCCTGCTTCTACTTTCTTGTTTGTATATTCATAGAAACTCACTAACTTATCCTTATAATAATTACAATAATACTTTAATGTATTTAGAACATTGTATATTACATGCAATATAATATTATACATATTTTGATAGATATGGAGTGAATGCTAACATTAAACTGCAGATCATCTAAATGACTCTGAACCACTGTTATAGATGAATAGTTCCCACCAAACCCTAAAATTTTTCTCTACTGTGAATATTCCATTATGTCAGTATTTGATTTGGTAGAACATAAATTCTTTCTACCATAGTGTCTCACCTGGATACACACACACACACACACACACACACACACACACACACACACAGTACTACTACATACCCTTTGACTCATACCCATGTACCAAAGTCTTAAGCATAGATTAAGAGAAAAAATCTGATCCTGCTACTTTTAGTCACTTCTGCCCCGACTTCAAAGAACTCAAACTCAGAGCACTGATTTGTATTTGTTTGTTTTCTGTGGTTGAGTTTGTACTTCAAAATGTTCTACTTAAGTCTCTCCTTGGGGGACTATCTAGAAGCTACATTGAGGGCAGAAATCTATAATTGGATTGCCTAAGGTACCAATTTCTTGTAGAACCTAATACAGCTGCCAATGTACTTTTGAGGGCAATCAGGATGTTCATTAGTAATTGAGTTGAAGCAGAGAGGAACTTCATTTGTACTGAGCCAGTGACCTGGATCGTTTTCAGAATGAGTGTTGGGCTGAAATGGACCATTCATTTCTACTTCCATTGGGATCCTGTACAAAAAGGTTATTGCTCTTACCTTCTTCCAACAACAGGGATTTTCAGAAGCAAAAAATAAAAAAATAAAAAACAAAACAAAACTTTATGTTTGCCACTTGTATCTTAGAGTAACATTTTTAATAATGTGATTTTGATCAATCTTGGGCATGAGATAAACCCTACCATTTTGGACTGACCTGTTGGGCAGATTTTAACTGGTAGGTAATTGAAATATGATGACAGTACACTGGGATGAATCAAAGGTGTAGAAGTAGAAAAAGGAGATTAAAAATTAGACATATCTGGAGCTTCAACAGAAGTTGGTATAACATAAGAAATTCAGTAATAGGCCAATATATGGCCAAGCACTGTTCTAAGAGCTTTACATATATTATCTCATTTTACTCAGAACTACCCCATTTTACAAATGAAAAAAGCTAAAGGTTACAAAGAGGTTAAGTGAGCTTGCCCAAGATCACAGAAGTAGTAAGCAATGAAACTGGTATTCAAAACCTGAGAATCTGGTTCCAGGGTTCATGCTCTTAACCACTATACTCTGGATGACTGGTGAAATAGGCCATCAGTGTTACATTGCTTTCAGATTCTGAGTTGTCTCCATCCAGAGAAAGAGTGAGTCATTAGGGATGAAGATGTGTGGGTGGATAGCTGTGTCCTCATTATGGGGGCAAGAGCAATTTTAGTATTTCATGGTGCTCAATCGCCAGTGAATAGTTTTTAAATGGGGAAACTGAACAAGGTAACTGAAATAACTATTTTCACACCAAATTTGTGTAAGAACTTGAAAGTACATGTTAACACACCTTTGCAATCAGTTAACTGAGAATGAACCAATGGATAAGGTAGACTTCTCTAGAGACTCCAGGGCCCTAGAGCAATCATTTTAATAGAAGCCTTAATAGGCTAAAGACACAACCAGTGCAGCATCAGTAGCAACCCTACCATCAGGAACACAGTCTAGCATTGCAATGGCAACATCCTCATCCCTAGGTCAAGGAGGCCTTCCGAAGTCAGAAGGCCTTAGGATTGGGGAAAAGAAAAGAAAGAAAAAAAAAGAAGAAAAAGAAAAGAAAAAAAGCCAAAAACTGAAGGAAAAGGGCCACATGATATTTCAAAGTCCATGTAAAATTTGTGCATGTGATTCCCAAAATTAATTGAAAGGACATTTTCCAAGGCTGAAGGTCCCACATTTATAGGTGGGTGGGGAGCCAGAGGAATACTTCTTGTTTGAAAAGTTGTCATCATGCCTTCCTTTCCTGTGGGTGCAAGCTGAGAAACATCAATTACATACTTATCCACAGATTATGAATCTTTTTTCTGTACATTTTTTGGGTGTGATCACCATATCATATTTAATTTAAAAAATACAAATTGAAATTCAGTTTGACAAATAAAAATTCTGGAATCAAGAGAAAATTTTAATTTGATAGGTGTCATCTCTTAAAAAGGAGTGAGATGAATGCAAGGTTATATTCCCTTTTTTAGACTTTTTAGATTTTGCACTTTGCCATAAATTTCTCTGCAACAGATAGATGATTGGCAGGCTAGAAAAAGACATCAGGAAGAAGTGATATAATGAAGATTTGGTAGGCAGAGCACAGACCCAAACATAGCTGAGTCATCAGTGGGAATTTTCATTCCTTTCTCGGTTTCTTTTAAATTTCAAATTAGACTTCACTGTGAAGAGGGCTCAATACTAGAGATGTGAGAGCTAGTTCTTAAATTGAAAACCTTATCAAGATATAAAATCTGACCTCTTTGTACTGTATCATTTTCAATTAAGGTTTTAATGGCCTCTTTTCATAATAGAATCTATGATTTACTTTAAAAAATTGCTTTCACGTGACTCATTATTTTACATGAATATCAGCATTGTTATGATAATAGTGTCAAAAATAAAGCACTATCAGTGATTTTTTTTTTCTGATCCAGGGTTGAAGGCTTTTCTTTAAAAAATTTTTTTTTATAAAAGAGGACTCAGGTAATTAGAGTTGAATTTAATAACATTATACATATGAATTATTTCTAACAAAGAGTGTACTCATGTGAAAAGAAGCAGGATCCTGTATTTCTAGCTACATAGACCCAGTGTTTTAATGTCAGTTAAAATACTATCTCAGTCAAAATACCTCCTATATATGTAAAATTATGGTTATTTCTCAAATTATACCATTTTATGTAAAAACACATTTGAATGGTGTTATTTTGATATGCCAGTAGATACATGTAGTCACCTAAAGAAGTTTTATACTACAAATGCTTGAAATCAGAGAAAGAGTATTTTGTATAATGTCAATGTAAAAGGGAAAAAGGAAGTGAGAGAGATATTATTTAATTCAAGTGGATATTTGTACATTAGAAATTATTGTGAAAGAGATAGCTTATTATTTTGGTGAATTTCCTAACAAGAAATATGAGATATGCTCTATATCAAATGGGTCAGTGTCATAAATCTGCCCCCTAACTCGTAAGCAAAAGTTTTCAAAAATATTTTAAGAATGAAATTTTAAAATTACAAATGTGCCAAGAATTGTGAATTGTCTGAGATTTTTATCCTACTTACAAGCTACCAAGTTAGCTGGAGAGTTTCACAGAAGCTAGCAGACATGAGACTCCTGGGTCAGAAACAAAGAACTTTATTGTGCACAGCACAGCAGGAGCACAAGTCTCAAGTTTTCACCAGTATTCCTTGCCTCCAAATTCAATGAGGGTAATGTAGAAGTAGGCTCAGATGGATCCTGCTCCAACAGTGGGTTAAGAAGACCCCTAATCTTAACACTGAGACTGCTAGAAAACCTGCCCAAACATTAACCCAGAGAGAAACATTATCTCAATTATCCACAAGTAAAAAAAAATCTGAACTCTGACCTGAAGAAAGATACTCCTTCTATTTCCCAAGTTTGTTGGCTATACAGAGATCCTTGAAAAGAGTTCAGGACAAAAGCTGTCACAAGACATGCAGAAATGAAATGGAAAATTGCTCCCCCAACAAAATATTGTAACCAATCATTATTCACAATTCTGCGTTTGAGAATTTGCTTATGTGCTAAAAGTTTTTGTAGCCCCAAATTAATGCTTGCAGCACTTTCACGGTCATTTGCAGAAATGCACAAAGTGGTGAAAATTTTAGTTACCTGATGCTTAAGTTCCTAACTGAGTCAAACAAGGTGACATTCCACCATCTTGTTTCAGCTTTGATGCAGTAAACAAGTGCCCTTTTCTGAGTTCTACTTAGTGCCATGTTTTTTGCATTTTGGGCTTTTTTTTTTTCCTTTTGGTGATTTTGCTATTTAAAATGGCATTGAATAGTGCCAAAGTGCTGCCGAGTATTCCTAAGCGCAGGAAGGATATAGTGTGTCTTATGGAAAAAATACATGCATTAGATAAGTTCATTCAGGCTTGAGTCTAGTGTTGTTAGCCATGAGTTCAGTGTTAATGAATATAAAATATATATTAAATAAGGTATATATAAAAAGAAACATGTATACAATAAGTTTATTGTTCTCTTGATGAAAATGTTGTGACCAGAGGCTCATAGAAACCCAACCCTGCATTTCCCCTAGGAACTATGGTTGAGTATTCATGAATTCAGTGCTTATGATGATTTTATAAAACGCCACTACCGTGAATAATAAGAATCAACTGAATCGTTACCCACAAATGGCAGCACTCCTGCTTCTAGTCTTGCTCCCTTATCTTACTCCTCAACAAAAAGCAAGAGTGATTCTTACACAATCTAAGTGAGATCGTGGCATGGCTCTCTTCAGAGCTCTCCAATGACTTTCCCTCTCACTCAGAATCAAAGGCAAAGTTATCTCAGTGGTCCTACAGCATCTGGTCTCCCCATCTTGCCAGCCCTTCCCATATGGTTCCTGGCCTCAGCTTCTTCTACTCCCCTACTTGCTCATTCTGCTCCAGCCACCCAGCTTTCTTCCTGTTTCTAGAACATCCCAAGTAGGTTCCTGCCTCAAGACTGCTTCATTTACTTTTCCTCTACCTAAAAAACTGTTGTGCCATTTCCAAATACCTAAATAACTTCCTTATCTTGTTCAGTTGTTTTCTAAGATGTCACCTTCTCACTTAGGCAGTCACTGCCAACCTACTTAAAGGCACAAGCTATGTCCCTGCCAACCTTGGTTCTCTCCATCCCTTTTCCCTGCTTTATTTTTCTCCGCAGCACCAGCACCCCCTGAACACCATAAACATTAATTATGTGTTTGTTTACCCGTGTCCTTCCCACAATATGCTGGAATTGTTACCTGGTGGTACACTCACTACCCAGAATAGTGCCTGCTTTTGAACTGATAAGAAATATTTGTTGAATAAATGAAATGAAAAGGTCCCTTGGAGTTTTCAGTGGCTCTCCTTTTTTGCAGTAGAGTAAGCGCTATCTTAATCTGCTCCTAAAGAAAGCACAAGAGAACATTTCTTCAAAACATATAAATAAACATTGAGAGAGTCAGAGCTCAAAACTCTTGATGGAGCTCAGCAAGGCTAGAAAGATAATTTGAAAAAGGTAGCAGGGTGTTTTCAAGATGTCTTGAAAAAAGAGGAATGATGACTCTCTTCATTTTTACATTGACAGCAATGTTTTTAGTAGCATGAGAGTTGATATTAGACTATCAACATAAAAATGGCTTAAACCCTACTCACTCAAAAAAAATGTTGTTGTCTGTATAATTTCTTTGTCCAATAGTACCAAATCACATGAATCCTTCGTGAAGGAAAAAGAGTGCTTTTCTTTAGAAAACAAAACAATTAGATTCTAGCTAGACTGCCCACAAAACATAAAGTGTTTCATTTAACTAACTCAGAAGATACAGCTTGTTTAAGTTCTAAATTTAAGCAGCCTCCGTTAATGGAAGGCGGGTTCTTTACAAGCATGTTCTTTCTGCACCTAAACAGATATCAAGTGAACTCTTTGTGCTTCAATATGTTGCCACAGACAGCCTCAGATAAATGAAACAAATGCCAGGCAATCTTTGTACAGACGGTTTGGTTTGGTGTTAACTCAAATTCTGAGTTTCACCTCCAGAGTTTTTCTCATGCTATTGAAACCCAAATTTTTCCAGGCCTCACCAACTGGGTAGTGCAAACAAGACCACATTATCTGTAAGAATTTCATGTTCACTGGTTCACACCCCACAGCAGAACATATAGGGCTTCCAGCTTCCACAGTTATGGGGTTATTTGAGGTGTTCATGAAGAGTCCTCTCAAGGTTCCCATTTGCTACTGTCCCCCAAAAAACCAGTTGAGAGCGGCATGTTGGCTACCCAAGCTCAACTATTACAACATATATCCACAGCAAGTTTGCAAAGTTTGAGAGCCAAAGCAGAGCCAACTTTCCCACAGTACTCACTACATTTGAACCATGCTATGTTGGAAGTAAGAATATATGTATGTCCAAAATACATACGTATTATGGATATGTATGTATGTGGTTGTAAATATAATATGACCCTGGAGTAAGAGCCATAAGATATAGACAAGGTGCTACTGTAAAATGAAGGAAATAGAAGACACTGCAGGTTCCAAGAATCAGGGAATGCGTCACAATGGAAGGAGCATTTATATAAACCTCAGTCTACGGACAGGATATCTGTCATCAGCCTTATGTTTAAGTTATGGCTAGACAAACTTTTTAGTTTCTCTATTTCCTGTATTTCAAAAAGGTAATCTAAAACTCTAATGTACTAGAGGACTCACTTGAAAAATTTCTCATATAAAAAGTAGTTTCCCATGGTATCTCACTGAGAAAAATGTGAGAGATTGATTTAGTCTATACCGTGTGAGGCAATCTTTTTCACACATCACCTGGTTTAAATAATATTTCCATTTAAAAAATATGGAACCTGCATTTTAGTGCTATGAAAGTCAGTAATACAAGGTAAGGGGGAAAATGGGTGTAGTGCGCTGTGGGTGAGTGGTGAAAAATTTATTATGATAATATAAGGATACACTATCTAACTAGATGACATGTGAGCAGAAACCTGGAAGGGTGAAGGAACGAGCCATGCAGACGTCTGGAGAAGAGCATTTTGTACAGAAAGAATAGCGATACGAAGGCCTCAAGGTGGAAGCATGGTTGCATACTCAAGGAATTGTAAGGAAGCAGAGCACAGTGAGCAAGAGGGAGAGTTATAGGAGTGAAAGTCAAAGAGGTCACCTGGGGCCAGATCACGTAAAGCTTTAGTAGCCAGTGTCAAGATTTTGTTTTGGAGTGAGTGGAAAGGCATGAGAAATTTTTGAGCACCGAAACAGTGCTTTTTGAATTAAGTTTTAAAAAGATCACAGTGGACACTTCATTATGGGTAAACTGTAGTGGACAATGTGGAAGTACGGAGGCTCATGCGATTCTTGACGATGACCCAGACCGCAATGGCAGCAGTGAAGGGAATATGAGGTGGTTTGATTTTGGACAGAGAAGACAGAATTCACTGAGAGATTGAATGAGGAATTTGAGAGAAAAGAGTCAAACACGACTCCAAGGTTCTTGGTCTATACCTAACTAGAAGTGTAGGGTTGTTATTTTAAAGAAAAGAAACATACAGGAAGAACATTTTGGGGTGAATGGGGATATGGAAAGCAAGTGATTAATTCTAGACATGAGACCTTTAAAAAAAATGTTAACTTCAGAGGGTACATGCTCATGTTAGTTGTAATAGATACATTGCATGATGGTGACATTTAGGCGTCTGTTGAATCTGTCACCCAAATAGTGAGTATAGTACTTAACAGGTAGTTTTCAACTCTCACTCCCTACTCCTCTATCCTCCCTTTAGGAGTCCCAGGTGTCTGTTGTTCTCTATGTATGCATGTTTCCAGTGTTTAGCCCACTTGAGAGTAATTAAGAACATGTGGTATCTGGTTTTCTGTCTCTACATTAATTTGCTTACAATAATGGCCTCCAGCTGCATCCATGTTGCTGCAAAGGACATGTTTTCGTTCTGTTTTAAGACATGGGAACTTTGAAGCTGTGGAGTTTACCTAATTTTGGCTGGATTCATCTTCGCTGTGTAGTTTATTTGTTACATGACCTTGGGCATTTACTCAGCACTCCTGAGGCTCAATTTCTTCATCTGTATCATGAGGATAATAGAATCTAATGTGTGAGTTAGAGTTGCTGTGAGGATTTAACAAAACAACAGGTATAAAGTACCTAAAACTCAAATTTTAATAGAAGGTAAAATGAAACAAATTGAGTATATATAAGTGATTAATAAATGGTGTTTATCATAATCAACATGAGAGTAGATGTGGAGTTACTTATAGCACTATAAGAATTATTTTCTACAATTGTGTTTTAGTAGGATGGATTCTCATTAAACACTCTGGGGATCACCACTGCATACCATCTAGTTCCTGTGTACAACACAGCAAAATGTCCTTTATTTTTTAATTCCTTTCCTGTGTTTACTATGGTCAATATTCTGTGCTCATCCATGGATGTGCCAATTGTTTTCTCATCACTTGGCCAGAAAGCTCAAACATCAATCAGTCTGGTGGAGATTTCTGTACAAACCAATAAATGCACTCTTGGTTTTATTCTTTTGGAATGTATATAGTGCCTCAGATCATCAAGCCATCAATATACTATTCTGATTTGTTCTCCAGAATTACTATTCATACTCTCCTTTCTAAACACCTTATTTACTCTTAAACAGATTATTGCTGTGTGGAGTGGTGTCCTTACTTCATTCATCCTTCCTACTTGTTGAAAGTGACATCCTTCAGCTCTTTTTACACACATTTGTCTTTTGTCCTCCTCACAAAGCTAGTCCACAGAGCAGTCAAAACAGCTTCCTTTCCAGTGTGTTCTATCCCTCAAAACCTGTTACTTTGTTGTTACCCTTGCCACCTGAGTTAAGTGCTGATGATGTACTTTTAAAGCCTGTTTTGATTACTCAAAGTGCTGTAAGTTTACATTCACTAAGCTGCTTAGCTGTACCACATTTTCTGTATCTTCTTAGAAATGTCCCCTCTTACATGTCCAGCTCCATTTACCATGACGATTACATCTATTGCACTCACGATGTCACTTTTGGGATACATTCAGTGTTCCTGAAATAGACCCTGAATTTACATGCCACCATGTGTTTTACTGCTTTCTTCCTGAAGTACCTCTTTTTCTTCACCCATATGAACTCTTACTCAGCTTTCAAGATTTGGTTCTTAAATAAATAAAACCAGGTAGCTTCCCAAATGAATAGGATGACTTCCTAATAGCAATTTCCAGAATCTTCCTTAAACACACACACACACACACACACACACAATACTTTGGGAAACGAACCTGCAACATTAATGTAAGAAAGAAGGGCAGAAACAAAATCTTAATAAAATTATTTTTAACTATTACAACACTCCTTTAAATGACTGTCAAATTTCATGTTAGTATCAGATGTTCCAATTTTGTTTGTAATGAAAATAGAAACATGTATTTCATGAGTCAGTAATTTACTTATTAATTGTACAAACGTCTATTGATACCTTCTTTTCTAGAATCTAGAGATACAAAGATGAATAAATTGGCCTCTGCCCCGATTAGCTCATTCGAACTGACTTAAAAGAAAAATAAATAAAACAATTCAAAATATCACAGTAAGGGTTAAGGCAGAGATGTTCATGGGGTTTTTTAGAACAGAAAAGCACAAACCAGACTGAGTAGCAAAAGAGAAGTCTTTTTGAAAGAAATGGTGTGCTTAAGCTGATTTTGAAGTGCAAAGAAAGGCTAATGTGGCATAACTGCTATGTAGAAGAACCGTTTGACCAAGTGCAGCCAGGACTCCGTTATATCTGATAGATTTCCTTTTTTCAAAAATCTCATGCTCTTCATGCCTTCGTGATAACCAGGAGGTACCACCTATGGAGAAGACTTATCTTTACTGCCTTTGAGGAAACATAATTCTAACACGAAGTATCATTTATGGGCTTAGTTGATCAAAAGAGAAGTCTGCAGATGGATTTCATGGAGAGCTGTGACTTCAAGAGTCAAGAGTCCTAGGATAAACCAACCTGTCTGTCACCTAGGTGCTGTGAAAATAAATCACTCTTACTTCTATTTGCTGAAAATGAAAGTTTCAATCATTACTGGAGTTTAGGTAAACATACTAATTATTATTTTGATTGTAAAATTTACAAAGTACTATTCCCATATAAATATACTGATAGCTTTTCTTCTGTGAAAAAAGATGACATCAAGGAACTGAATTTATTAAGCTACATAATCATTGTTTCTTTTGTTTAAATTCACCACGTGAAACAAGATCTAACATAATCCAATGTAGGACCAGCCTAGTGCTTTGAGATGAACTCCAAATATTTCTCACTGAGTAATTTAAAAGAAGCAGTATATTATTGAAGCAGTATTTCTTTTCAAGATTATCAAATATAGTGATGTCTTTCACCTTTATTATACTTAAGATGTTTCTGTAAACTTTGAGTGCTTTAAAAACTTAGCATTTTTCTCTTTATCCTTATACAAACCAAAGACACAGTGCCTTATTATGCATTAACAATGGCTATTAATAGCTGTGTAATGGTTTAGCTTTCTGCTACCGTCAGGTAATTTTTATAATTTTCCATATACCTAAAGCTTTTCACTCAAGCATTACATATTTCCCTGTCTCTATAAATAAATTGTTTTAATCCAGAATGATCGTTATGAGAAAGTATTATTTTAATGTGCTTTCATACTATGATACCATGAGGCATTCCTGAGATGTACATAATTATTTTCTCTTACACTCAATAAGCTTTGAGTTCTGCTATCTGATGTTCAGTTTTTGTTTCTCTTTCTGTGCTATCAGACTGTTTGCCCTCACTTTTTATAATTGCTTTGCCACCTCCCCTTCCTACATCTCCTTCTATAATATGCTATTTTAAATGCAATTTATTTCAGCAACTATTAATTGAGGTTACACAATGTGTCAGTGACTGTACTAAATGCTAGGGATTCAAAGATAAATTACACATAGACTTCAGAGAACTGTCAGGTGAAAAAGAAGTAGTGATATAAACTAGTAATTGCAATTGTATATGTTTAATTGCAACTATCAGGATTTTATTCTATGGCCAATGTGGCTTGTGTTCCTGAACTTTGACAATGTGGCCTGGCCCAAGACAAGATTGAAGTTCTCAGCATCAGTGGACAAAGGAAGAATTTAAAGCAGAGCGTTTTGAAGTAGAAGCAGATCGTAGAGGTCCGTGAGAGTGCTTTTCCTATGGAGACAGATACAGGAGGTGCCAAAAAATATGTATGCATTTTAAGCGGTGTTATCTATGTATTACTTTTCAAAGTTGAATTGAATTACAGTAGCAATGTGTAATATGACGTTCGCTCAACTGTGCTTCCACCATTTTCTTTAACTGTCCTTCCTGTCACATGGTGACACTAGCATTCATTTGATTACACCATCTTTTGGACGAACATCATACTTAAAATGTGTATACATTTTTTGTCATCCCCTGTATATGCTATAAACTATAACAAATATTTTGTTTCAATTTTGTCTAAAATAAGAACAAATTACTCATAGTAAAAGTACTTTTAACAGATACTAAATAGTTTGGAGTGCTCAATAAATGATCGCTCAGTGAGTGAAGCATTAATGTATTTACTATGAGAATTTGTAATATTATACTGCATTTATTATGGTACATCATGCTTTATTGCCACTATCTTTACTCTATTAGTACTTTCTAATGAGAAAAAAATAGAGAAATAGTATTAGACAAATAGTTAGCCTCTAAATTAATGTGGGGCCGTATTTCTGAATATACTTTCTATATGAGACAATTTGTGTTTATGATGGAATTGTATTTGTGAACCTTATGACTGTGCCTAGAAAAGACATTCCTGAGCATTAAATAATTATCTTACCAAACATTTCTGGTGCCAAACATATTTATTGTCTTTTCATATTAAAAATAACATTCTTAGCATAACACACAGTTCATAAGTTATATGTTGGCAATTTTATTATTATTATCATTATCACTAAAAATAATATGCTAACAGACTTATTTTGAAACTCTGCTGAAATTTCTACAAATTTTGAAAAAAATATTTGGTGATATTCTGAAGTTAACTACACTAATGTCAGTAAAGTAAAAAAAAATGAAACACTCTATAATATATTCAGTCTTTGAGCTTTTTGAATTTCAATGTAACCTCAAGGTTACACCTTTGCTTCCCCCATTCCCTTGCATAACATTCACATAATACGCTCCCAATAGTTATATATTGTATTTCATGTAACAATTTTCAAAGGGGTGGGTGGAGGAGGTACACTTCAGTTTCTCCAGGTAACATATATATATATTTCAATAACATACTCTCTCTCTCTCTCTCTTTCTCTCTCTCTCTATATATATAAATATTTATATAGTGTGTGTGTGTGTGTGTGTGTGTGTGTGTGTGTAATTTGAAACAGTCAATCTTATTCAACATTTTTCTATTTCTCCTCCACATTTGCTGCACTGGGCACCAACCTTTCTGTACCTCCCCTCTCACAAGTGCACATAAGAAAAATCACTGCTACAAAATTTAAAGATGAATTGGGGCTGAAAATTTTTCAAAGCACTACTTGCTAATTGGCTATTGTGACTGTTTTAAAATTCCAATACTATACCCTTGAAACATCTAGCTTCTAGCAATATAACTTCTTGGTGAACTCTCCAGAACAAATTAGTGACAAAATGTGAGCTTAGGGATTAGAGTCATATAAAATCGTTGCATATAAACTAGTAAATTATACCAAAAGTGACAATTTTTCACTTTTATAGCAGTTACCTTAAACCTTTCTTCCTTTGAACTAGGTTCAGCTCTTGAGCAATTGTTTATAGGAACTAAAGATAATATGATTTTGTCCTTCTCATGTCAAAAAAGAATTTCTGTGAACCCTGAAACTCGAGATAGTACTAAACTGAACTTAAGAAAACTAAGATCTGTAAATAATTCATGTCTGTTAGCATATAATTGTTTCCTGTCCAACAACAAAGACCCAAGAGAGAACCACAAAAATTATATTTTTTTCTAATATACTGATAAAGGAAATATCAACTATCAGTAGGGTCAAACTATCACCAAAGCCAATTTTGCACCTCCTTAAAAATCTTGAATTTTTAACCTAGACTTATATACACCCACATTTATGCTTTATCAAAAACAAAATTTTTAATGTCCATAAGTTGAGTTATTGCCTGTTTAATAAATGGTCTATGTTGATATTCATACAATGTTCGGAAGTGTTCTGGGATGCATGCATTAGTATCTGCCCCTAGAGGCAAGTGAAAGTCTATCTGCTTTGAGTTCTAGGCATTTTGTCCCCTTGTTTCTTCTGAAAACAAATATAGTTGTCTTTATTTTAGACATTCTTATTTTCCACATAAATGTTATTTTTTTAAGAATTCACTACTAATTCCATTTGAAAACCACTCTGAGTCTACCCAGCGGGACATGTCACTAGAACAAACACATTAACAAGAACTGGAATCTTTTGGGTAGACCAGACTTTGATGATGATAGCCCAGTTTGTGTTTACTTTATAATCAAGCATGTACTCATAGATGAGTACATATGAGTGCATGAGCACTAAGTCCTGAGATGGGCTAACAAGATAGGACTAGATTCAGATATTTTGTTTTAGTTTCCGTTTTTGTCATAGAAATGTTGAGGTGGAGGAGAGTAATCAAAACAGCTAATGCAAATATACCCCCAATTTGAAACTGTACTTCTGAATGTTTTAAAAGGAAAGATGCCAAGACTACGGCAAAAAGGCCTAATAGAACTAGATTTTCAGAGTACTCCATCGTGCCTTGCTTTGGTAGAAAACAATGTGGGTAGAGTGAGGGTCTAAAACCCCGTGTACTGAAGAAGGACTTAAGTCCAAACTTTAGACCTAGGCACTTCAGTATACGTCGAAGGATTTCCATTGGTCATGCCAGCCTAAGAAAGTTAAATAAATGTTAAGCAAAAGAGGTTTTCTCCCATTTTAAGCATTCAAGTCTTGGGACAAGAGTTCTGCATTGACTGCCTGAGATAGAAAACTATTGCAAACTTGACCAGCTTCTGCCCAAGCACAATGGAAGGGACTCCACAGTAAGAATACCTGCGTGTGAGCTTTGCCACTGCTTTACACTAATTGTGGGGCCTTGAAACATCCTTTATCTAAGACTCATTGTCCCCATCTATAAAATTATAGTAATAATTCCTATCTACCTCACAGGATGTTTGTCAAAGTTTAATGAGATTAGAAACACAAATGCTAAATGTAAATAGGAAAGCACTGTATATACTATCTCTTATTAAAATGTAGCAGAGCGGTGGCATTCTTAAACCAGAGCAAGAGAGACCCTTTTTCTTTCAAGTCCCCTTCTGACCTTCTTTTTGACACTCTCCTCACCACCAGTTGAGGAGCGTTTGTTTGTTTGTTTGTTTGTTTTGGGTTGGAGTCTCACTTCAAGGCGATCCTTCAGCCTCAGCCTTCCAAGTAGCTGGAACTACAGACACATGCCACCACATCCAGCTAGTTTTTGTGATTTATTGTAGAGAATAGGTCTAACCAAGTTGCCCTGACTAGTCTCGAAGCCCCGGGCTCAGGCAATCCTCTCACCTCAGCCTCCCAAGGAAACAGTCCAGCAGGAGCCTGTGCCCTCCCTCCAGACCATGCTCCAGATGTCTAGACCCCATAATTCTCTCCCCAAACTTCCCTGATCCCATTCTCTGGTGCTATGGATTACTTTCCACAATACATTTTCCAAGAGGGAACCCACACCACTGGTGTAACTCCCTAGGCCTGAGGGTGGCCAAGGGATAGCTGTTTGTAAGACTATGAATGGTACATGGATGTACACAGCATGTCTATACGCATATGGACAAGACCCCTTGTAGGGCAAGAAAATGGTAGAAGGAAAAAGAAAAGGGGGTCACACAAAATACCATTCAATAGCATATTTTATTTAAGAATTTGCTAGCTTGACTTATAACTTAAATATCTAACAATGTGGTATGTTTGTTTCCATTTGTACTTTTTGCCCCAGGCTCCACAAACATTAACTGTTTCACATTTGCCATCGTTAATCATTCCATGAAGTTATAATTTATTTCCACAATTCTTTTTCTAATTTTAGGACTAATTGTGGTTAAATATTTTAGCCTGGAGAGGGAAATGCACTACTGTGTACAGCACTATATTTTTAATTCTTTTGCCTGGGCAAAATCCCACCCGTCCCTTCATGCTGATGCCACCTACTGTGCACTTGCCTGCACTGCAGCAATCTACCAAGGTACAGATGTCCTGTCTTCTACATGGGGACAGTGTTGCCATCAAGGCACAATCCTCTTCTCACATCAGCTTGGAAAAAAAAGAAATTATAATCTCCTTTTTTTCTTTGGTATCCAAAAATAAGCCCTTTTTTTAAAAAGTTGAATGTAAAAGGATGATAAGGAGATTACATCGTTTAAGCTTTATACTTGAAATCGTCTTTATATTGAATTTCTGTAATGATTTGTGTAATATCTGTAAATAGCATAGAATACTATTTATCAGCAGAAGAACCAATTTAAATTACTTTCAGCCTTGATGAGAAATGGGAAAAGAGTGAAGTACACTACACCCTGGCATTTGTACAATTGGCAGCTGGGCAAATAGCAGCATCATCCACCTACGGATATTAATTATCTAGGTTATTACAGTAGAGATTAGACATAGCAGGTAAGTCATTTAATCAGCTTCTTCATTAAAGTTGAGACTACTGTGTAGTGCTTTCCTAAGTCAGGAAGTATTTTATATATAATAAACATCCAAAGAAAGTGGTAAATCTACTGTAAATATTTGAAGTTGCCCAAAAATTTATCTTAGTGGTCCATCTTTGATTTAAAGGATTATATTGAAACCTTAGATACCTACCCTTCTCAATGCAAAAAAAATCACAATTGTTGCCATATCCCAATAGTTTGTTTTCATATCTATTTTCTCATTTTTGTATCATGACAGTAACACGTAACACAAACATCTCACAGTCACTTTGTTATTTTTACTAAATATTTTATTCTTTTATCCACCATTTCCTGACCACTGAACCATTCCAAATCTAACGAATATAGACAGAACTTTTCTTGTGAAATCTAAGCTGTCCTTTAAACAAGGCTAACTCATACATGTAATAAGCCACAGACATTTTATTAAAAATAGTCTTAGATAGTCTAATTTTTTATTGAGTGCTGGTTCCCAGAGGTTACAAACTCAAATACCGTCAAGAAGTAGCAGTGATCAAAACTTAAGAAGCACACCATAAACCCTAGGATCAGACTTCACGTTTGCCTACTTACATTGCCTTTCCAACTCTCTGGGTAGCCTACATCTCACAGAGCACCAACTAGTGACATCTCCCCCCTAGTTCCCTCTTTTCCCTTTACCTACTTCTTCAACCCTACATCTCTTCACACTCATGACTTTTGGCTCTATCTTCTTTTCTTCGTTCCCAAATTGTTCCTTTGACTCATGGCACATATGGTGTCTTCATTTTTGACACTTTGACTCTATCTTTAAGACAGTTTGCAAGTGCCCTGTGGCAACCTTCCTGTCTTCGCTGCTAGGTGTTATCCTCTGAAGTACAGAGTCAAAACTAATTAGATCTTTCTTAGCATGAACACTTCTGGGTTTGTTTTATGTTTCTTCGTCCTATCCACTACTCAGACTTGTATGAGGTAAAATCATCACAACTCAAGTTAAAATTTATCACTTATTATAAATTTTCAAATTCATTTTCAATT
The DNA here is from genome assembly GCA_963574415.1 of Tarsius wallacei. Lineage (NCBI taxonomy): Eukaryota > Metazoa > Chordata > Mammalia > Primates > Tarsiidae > Tarsius > Tarsius wallacei. The sequence goes on from CAUYQG010269704.1 coordinate 35,290, forward strand.
AATTATATGTAAGGGCCAGTCAATGCCGGAGTGATATATTTTAATGTTTAGCAGTCAGGTACAAATGCTGTACGGTCTCTAGGATTAATCTTTTTACTTTAAAATGATAAAAATAATGGACACAAAATTTGCTGTTTCCAGCTTTAAACCCTCCTTTTGTAATCAGTGATTAGTATCAATATGTAAGAGCTCATTAACATTTTACTCTCTGTTTTGATTTAAATTTTAACTCTTTCATTATGGATTATAAACAGAGTGTCTGATCACTTTTGACCTTTTGAGTCATAAATGTGAATTTTTTTCAGGCTTCTCTAAATATTTTAAAGCACACTAGATCACTGCATTGTTAGTTTTTCTTACATACAAAATTTAGTTTCTTTAAAGAAAAAATCCAAATGATAGTAACCTTTGAAGAAATAAATGACATTTTATTTATTGCTAATAGAAATCTCAGAAATGAGTTTGAATTGTTCTTTATTTTTCAACAGTACATTACGTATCTCCTATATAATTAGAGCTTTTTTATTCTTGACCAATGTTTCTCAAAACATGTGTTGGAGACAGATAAGTGAAGGGAGGAAAGGAGGCAGGAGAGACGGTGGGAGGGAAGGAGAGAAGGATAGATTTCTTCCATTTACCAGTATATTTATCATCTCACATAAGAGTACTCAAGGATATTGGTTCTAAGTCAATTATAGCCAACAAAAAGGGGTCTTATATCTGTAATATGTAGGGAATAAAGTCAAAGCAATTTTTGACTAATTATGCAATTCTTTAAAACATCTCACAAATAAAGTGAACCTATTACATAGTACATAGTGTGTGTGTGCATGTGTGTGTGTGTGTGTGTGTGTGTGTGTGTGTGTGTGTCCCTTATGCCTCAAAGATAATACATTGGTTAAAAAAGGAAATGAAGTCTGGAGTAACTTAGTACACTTGATTTAAATACCTAAAATTAAATCACATTATCTGATAGTCTATAGATAGCCTATCACCCAAAGAACATTTACTGCATAAGAGTAATTTGTCAATCGTAAATAAGAGTACCTTATACTCTATCTGATGGTGCTTTTTCTTTAAATATTTAATAAGAAAAGGTAACTGGCTTTTGTAATTATACTGATAG